>CAJNIZ010002276.1:4629-26630 GCA_905231905.1 Symbiodinium pilosum | reverse complement strand
TAGTTATAGTCCCTCTTAAATACGTCGTAGGTACCCATTGGGGTAATATAGGGGTTATATTGGGATAGTGGAAAATAAAATGGAAACTACTATTTAGGGCTTAGGGTTTGGGGTTATAGTCCCCCTTAAGTAGATAGAATATGGCTTTGGGTATATTATAACAGGTTTCCCATATACCGCATCTTCTATCTACTGAAGGCGGACTATATACCTTGGGTACTGCCCCCACCCTGTAACAGTCTATATTAAGGGTCATATTTAAGGGCAATCTATAACAAGAATATGAATATTATTCAGCTGTTACAGAGTGGGGGCAGTACCAAAAATACACCTTAGATTGTATTACGACCCTTAATTTGGTTTACCGTCTATTCCTTAATCAAGCTATGTTGGGCTCTCTGGGCTCTTCAGTCGGGAAGATGAAACCTTCACTACGGAAGCTCAATACTCAATACTACAAATAACAGTGGTAGCATTAAAACTGTAATGAGAATAATGGTTTGGTCGGCTTAAGCACTGGAACATCAAATGGAAAAGAAATCGAAACTGGGATTATATGGGTGGATCGTTGCAATAATCCTGATAACTATAGTCTAATAAACTCCTAGTATTCTTAGCAAGCCCTATAATACTCCCCTATATTATGATCCCCTATACAAACAGACTA
Organism: Symbiodinium pilosum; assembly: GCA_905231905.1. Taxonomy (NCBI): domain Eukaryota; class Dinophyceae; order Suessiales; family Symbiodiniaceae; genus Symbiodinium; species Symbiodinium pilosum. Next base: position 25,963 of record CAJNIZ010002276.1, on the reverse strand, counting down.
CAGCTCATATAGCCCTATAATATCCTATTTAATACCTGTACCACCCTATATAATCCCAATATGACCCCTTGGGGCAACCTCCAAACTCATCCATTCACCAAGTTTTCCAGCTCCTTCCGACACAAAGTCATATTCGGTAATTGAGCTAAAGTCTAAACTCCTTAGAGCGTGTTATCTGGGGTTTAGGGTTTGGGGTTTAGGGTTTAGGCAAGTCCTGTTCGGTAATAACTGCCCGTGCCCAGTTCGTGACTGCCCCAGGCCTCGCAACCCACCAATAACCACTTCGAGCAATTGTCTGACCTCACAAGAAACCTGCCACCGAAGCACCGTACAACCTATAGTCCGCCTTCAGTAGATAGAATATGGCTTTGGGTAGATTATACTGAGATCCCCATATACCCCATATTCTATGCACTTAAGGGGGACTACAGACTTCTTTCTGTCTTGACTTTAGAATTCTCTACCCCGTGCCCCTTTGCAATTCACCGACCGCTCTGGATGACACCTTGATCTGGGATCCCGACAGTAAGCCGTGGGTGTTGAAGGAGACTGGGGGTCCTTTCAATCTCCAGGTTTTGGGTTTCCAGGCTTCAGGGTTTAGGGTCCCTAAACCTCAAACCCTTAACCCTAAACCCTGTTCAGCAAAACGCTTGAAGAACCCCGGGAAGGTCCTCGTCCAGCTTCCCATGCCCTTTAGCATCAGGCGCGGACCAGATCATCCTGGCCTGCAGCAACACCGGAGCTTGCAGTAGTAGAATAAGGGATAAGGGTATATAAGGGTTTAGGGTTTAGGGCCCCTTAGCCCCTCCAGCTCCGAATTTCTTATCGCTCTCACCGAACGCAAAGCAGAGAGGCTGGAGCCTCTCCAGTCTCTCCCCCCCAGCCCTTAGGTCTGCTTTGCATTTGGTTTGGAGGTGAGAATTCGGCTCTGGGGGGCTGCAAACCCAGCCTCTCCGAGGCCTCTCCAGCCCCTCTTGGGTTTGCTTTGCGTTCGGTTTGAAGAAGGGAGCGATCGAAATTCGGCTCAGCTGAGGTGGAGGGGCTGGAGAGATTGGAGAGGATCCAGCCCCTCCAGCCTTTAGGTTTGCTTTGCGTTCAGCGTGAGAACGGCCATAAAAAATTTGGAGCTGAAGGGGCTCAGGAGCTGGAGGGGCTGGAGCCTCTCCAGCCCCCTTAGCCCCTCCAGCTCAGCTGCAAAGCCAGCCCCCAACCCCCTCCAGACCCTCCAGCTCTAGCTCAGCTGAGCCGAATTTCTTCCCCTTACACAGCAGTTGAAGTGGCAGAGGGGCTGGAGGAGGGGTTGGAGGGGTTGGGGGTCTGGAGTCTCTGAGTGATAAGAAGTTCAGCTGAGCTTGAGGGGCTAAGGGGGCTGGAGAGGCTGCAGCCCCTTACACCGAACGCAAAGCAAACCTAAAGGTCGGAGGGGCTGGAGGGGCTGGAGAGGCTCCACATTGAAACCGTTCGGTTTGAAGAAGGGAGCCATAAGAAATTCGGCTCGCGGGTGGAGCAACTCCAGCGCCTCCGGCCTTTAGGCTTGCGATCGGCGTGAGAGCGACGAGAAATTCGGAGCTGGAGGGGCTGGAGGGGCTGGGGGTGGGATCATATTTTAAAAATCTGTTCAGACCCTGAGAATCTTAAATTTCTTCTTTGCAGGGTGTCCCAATAAGAAATTTCCAGGGTCTAATCTCATCTACGCCCGTTTCTTATCGAATGCATTGGCCGTAGTGAAGAATCAAGTGGAAAATGAAGTGGAAGAGTGCTCTGCAGGGATGTGTGATCATGCTCTGGTCAAGGGTTGCGCGCGCCAGGAGCAGGCTAGCTCAGAGACAGAAACATGACTGCAGGCCATGCATCGCTGAGTAGCACACCAGGCAATCAGCCATGCTGTCCCAGGGGTACCTCACTGCTCTGAGCTGCACTGTGGTGTCACCAACCAACTGCCAAAGCCCTGCATAATCTGTTTCATCATTGAAGACTGAATGAAAAACCGAAAGGGCTTGAAGATCTGGGCGTGTTGCTGCACACGATGTCCGTCAGCCCACGCCTCAGCAGTCACTAAATGTCATTGAAAATTGACAACAGCTTCATGTCTGGAAACTACGACATTGATTGACTCCAGAGGTCTTTCTTATCTTCTGGCCTCATGCAGAAGGTGGTAGTTTGAGAAAACGACGCCCTCAATACAGCCGCGAGAATTAAGTGTGAGACCATACCTCCTCCAGGTAACACGTTTGACAAAAAACAGAATAGGAGTTACAGTAGCCCCATAATAAAGCCCCTTCAAGCGCAGTTACGAGGAGCGAGAATGACCCAAACTCCTATTATCGGGACCCTCAAAACGGGACCCTTAGCTTTTGGAAATGCCCAGGCAACTGAACTCTGAGCTGCAGACACCCTTGGCAGTTTCGGGCAAGACTTTCTGCCTGCCGACAGTCTGAGTGGTCAAATCGTGATAAAAAAAGGGTAACAGCAATAACAATGGTAACAGGTACTAGTACAGTACTTGTTATAATAACAGTAACAGCAACAGCCATAGTATTAGTGATACTACTAGAAAAAGCAGGAGTAATGAGCACGATAATCATAATCATACAAGTAAAAGTGAAGGAAAAAAACAAAGACTCCACCAGAAAGAGGCTGTCTGCATTGATGGCCCCTGATATTAGTTTGGTGGATCCAGCACCTGAAATGGCATGGGTTCAGGATTTAGGATTCCCTAGTGATGTCTTTGGCTTTGAGCTTTGCTTACCTGCGCCGTCCGTGACAAAGCAGTAGACCCAGAGCGACGAGAGCAAGTAGCAGTGCCTGAGAGGCGGTGAAGCTTTATCGGAATTATTATTACAATTATTACAATTATTGTTACTATTAATATATTATACTTTTAGTATTTCTATTTTTAACGAAAATAATAGGCCGGATGTTCATAAGTCACTTCGCAGCTAGCCCTTGCCGAACGTCCATTGCAATCTCTGCTTTGGGACAAGGGAAAGAGAAGAGAACGCGCCGATGGTTTCCAATGTACTGGTATGCCCTGATTGGAAACGTCGAGCTCAGGACCTGAGAGCCAGGCAGCAACTGCACAAAGTCCCACAAGAAGAAGTGGCAATTCCTGCAATCTTTGGGCAGTAAGCATGTTATCCCCTAAACCCTAGACCCCAAGCCCCAAACCCTAAACTGCTAAAGCAAAAACAGAAATTCAACGCAGCAACCCTGACGAAGGGCTTAGGAGCATCCAATTGTGCAACTCCGAAACCCTGAAAATCCAGTAGTTATATAGGGATTGTATGGGGATGGTATAATGATTCTTGAGGGTTACATAGGAACTATATAGGGCTTATACGTATTATGTAAGGATGTTACCCCCCATGATTGGGAATCAAATGGAAACGAAGATGGAAAATAAAGTGGAAACTGTGGCTATGTAGTGGTTTGTAGAGATTATACATCAGAAATGGGAACGGCAGTTGCTACCATGGTTTATTCTTGGTCTTCGAAGGAAGTCTTCTACTTTCAAGGTTAAGCTTAACAGATCTCCATCCCACGACCTAAACCCTAAACCCTCAACCCTGAACCCTAAACCCTAAACTCTAAACCCTAAACTCTAAACCCTAAACTGCTGAACAATTGTCCACGGGCCTTTGATGAATTGGACAGGCCGGCACCGAGCGTGGGAGATGCTTCATCCTCCTGTCACTGCCCCAAGGGATCATATTGGGATTATAAGCTAGTTTCCGTAAATTACTGTTCCCAAAATAGGGGAAATCTATATAGGGCCCCGTATTAGAATGGGAACCCAAATATAGGACCCCGTATTATAATGGGAATTTAGACCAATACCCATAAAGGGTTATACGTATACGGGTATGAAACAGGATCATACAGGCATCATAAGCAGGGATTACATGGGCTTAGGGGTGTTACCTCAAGTGTGGAGAATCAAATGGAAATGATTATGGAAAATGGTATGGAAACCATCACCAAGAGCAGAAGCTTCCAAAAGCGTACACGTGACCATGCTGCGGGCTTGCAGCTCCGTGCCAAGCAGCAAGTGCGCTCAAAGGGCCATAAAGGGAGAGCGTGACCCATGACTGCTTGTGCTACGGATTTAAGGTTTAGGGTCCTACCATCACGGAAATGAAGCCGCCATGCTTTGCTTCGACGCACCAATCTAGACCGCGTTGGTGCAGGTGGGCAAGACCTACTGCGGCTGATCTTCATACATAGAATTCTCATGTAGTAGTTTTCGTATCAAGCGTATGAGCCCCTACATAATCTCAATTTCCATTGCATCTTCCATTTGCTTTTCCCATGGGATGCTCCATTATTAGGGGTACTATCCCTAATCACTCATCCCTACATAGCCCCTATGTCACCCCTATACAACCCCTGTACAACGCCAATATAACTCCTATATAGCCCGTATATAACCCCTATGCAAACCCTATGTAATCCCTATGTAACCCCCGCATAATCCCTATATTAACTCCTAAACCCTAAGCCCTAACCCTTACGCCCTATGTTACCCCCTAAACCCTAAACTCTAATCCCTATATAATCCCTATATGACCCCTTAAACCCTAAACACTAACCCTTACCCCCTATGTTACCGCCTAGACCCTAAACCCTAATCCATATAAACCCCTATATTACCCTCTAAACCCTAAACCCTTACCCCTATGCCCTGTGTCACCCCCTAAACCCGTAACCCCTAAACCCCTACGCCCCATGTGCGCCGAATAAAATATGGCAGTTTCCTAAAATAACGGGACCCCAATATACCCCCCAAAATACCATAATCCTTATTATAGGGGCCCCCAAAATGGTACCCCTAATTTTGGGAAACCCTAATCCTTATAATCCCTCTTATAATCCCAGTTTCCATTTCANNTTAAAGTAGGTACCCCTAATTTTGGCAAACCCTAAACCCTAAACCCTATATAAACCCTATATAAACCCTATATAAGCCCTATATACCCTTATAGTATCCCCCCATAAACCCCTAATTTTGGGAAACCCCCATATGAAGTTTGTGCCAAAGCTCTACCTTGATCAAGCCCGGCAATGCAGAGAAGTTCTGGTTGGTATCTTGCGCCTGCGGTAACAAGGGTCAGGGCTTAGGGTTTAGGGCTTTGGGTTTAAGGTTTTGAGTTTAGGGTTTTGGGTCTAGGGTTTGGGGTTTTCGGCTTAAGGCTTCGGGGGGATTTCAGTTATCCCAAACCCTGAATTTAGGACGCTATTACAATCAAAGGATAGCTTTTTAGTGTCCTCATTACGGGGGTTGGGGGAACTGAAGTCGCTTTATCACGCGAGTGATGCCAACATGATCGATCTGTTTTCGTCACACTGGGTTGGAGAAGACAATATGAGGCCGTCCCCAGGGTTTACTGGGATCCCTTTTGCTGCATACCCAAAAGGATATAATGTTCCTCCATATAGGGGACTATAATATTATCATTGTTCTAATATTGTTCATAATATACATGATAATTGAAAAGTCTAGATTTTCAGCATTATCTGCATGCTTTCTTACAAGATCATCATACTCCTGGAACACGAGATTGCACAAGCGTGCCTGGGATGTGGTAACACTTACCGCAGCACCGCCAGCTGCTGTGCTCGTAGCCTCCGCAACACAAACGAGTGACTGTTTTTGTGGCTGAGCTCAACAAGATTTGATTCTTCATAAAAAATACATACCCAAAAGGATATAATCTTCCTCCATACAGGGGACTATAACATCATCATTGTTCTAATACTATTCATAATATTCATGATAATATTATAGTGGGGACTATAGTCTCCCCAAATAAAACACGGCTCAGATGAAAGATGATTGAGCTTGCGCCGGTCAGGGTGGCCAAGCATGCTGGACCTAAACAAAGTAAGTAATAGGATTTCCTTGCTGCAGTTACTTAATTAAAGGTCTTTAATAGCAGCCCAGTGAACCTAAGCCACACATCCTGACTATTCCTACAGCCTCAACGAAAGCATCAGCAACCATCATAGGATCCGAGGCTCCAAGAACATGAATGTCGAAATGCCTTTCCTAAACCCTAAACCCTAAAAACCCTAAACCCTTGCCTGGGATGTGATGGTACTCGCCGTACCCGCAGCTGCAGTGCTCGTAGCCTCTTCAACAACTTTTTGGCCGATTGGCGTTAATCACACTTCTCCTGAAAATATTGGGATAATGGAAAATAAAATGGAAACTGCTACTTCGTAACTATATGGTAGTTTCCGTTTTGTTTTCCATTATCCCAATATCTTATAGCATATTGGGGGCTTTAGCCCTAAACCCTAAACTCGGCTCTTTTGCTGCAGCCTCGCCTAGGAGGCCATGGTAAGGGTGACGGGCTCTTGGGGGAGCGAGGCGGGCAGTGGGTGTCCTAACGAGTCAAATACCCCTCAATTGAAGAGCTGGGGTTATGTAGGGGGAATATAGGGGTTATATAGGGGTTCTATGAGGGTTATATAGGGGTTATATAGGTTTTAGGGTTTAGGGTTTCCTAAAATTAGGGGTACCTTTTTGGGGGTCCCCATAATAAGGATTACAATATTTTGGGGTCCATATTGGGGTCCCCTTATTTTGGAAAACTACCATCTTGAAATCTTATAAAGGGGGTTTAGGGTTCAGGGTTTAAGGTCAGGGCTCCTTGTATGATCTAAGGTACATTCCTTAACTACTGTAAAGGGTGGGTGTTGGTTTTCTGGGTTGAGTTGAAGAGGAGCGCGTGGAGAATCGACCGCGCAAAGACCATCGAATAAGGCACACGTGCCGCATGGCCGGCACACACCCTATCACCACACCGAACATCCAACACCTAAAAACCCACAAACTCCCCTAAGAACCCCGAACTCTAAACATCACAAAGCCACCATGCCAAACACCCCCAGCCCCTCACCGCCCTGACCTCTTACTTACGTCCATAACCACCCTGAGAACATAAGAGCCCTGAACACTAAGCGTTCTAAATGCCCCCAAATCCCAAGACCAGCCCGAGACAAGAAAACTGCATACATTAGAGTCCCTCAACCCTGAACGTGGAAAAATTGCTAAAGGAACCCAGCTCCGATACAAACAACCCCTAACCCTTTCGATGGCTCCAAACCATCAAAGCATTGAGCTGCAAAATCCTTAAGCCCTGAATACCCAACTTCACGGCACCAAACTTGTCAAACCCTATGAAAGCCAAAATAATCTAAACCCTACAGTCACACAACCCCTAAATCACAAGAACACCAAGTGGAAGCGACAAACCTGAACTGCCCTACACTTTAAAACTCTGAAACCCCCGGAAAACTCACATACCCTGAAAACCCGAAAGTCTGACAATGCAAACCAGAATGGAGTTATAATGGGGTTATATTGGGGGTATAATGGGGTTATATTGGGGTTAGAATGAAAAATAAAATGGAAACTATAGGGATTATAGGGTATATTGGTTTCTCAGCTTCTCTCCCTGGTGCTGAGGAGGGAATGGGGGAATGGATTATAGGGACTGTTATTCGGGAATATGTCTGGACTACTATAGGGATCCATTCCCACGTTCCCTCCTCAGGACCAGGTAGTAAAGCCCAGACCACCTCCAAGCCTCTCATGACAGAGTTTAAGGTTCAGGGTTTGGAGTTCAGATGAGTTTCGGGTTTAGGGCTACGCCTTCCAGCCCAAACGCCGCCCTTATACCCTAGCAAACAAGAAAACCACGCCCCAAACACCCAAAACCTCAAACCCTGAAATATAAAACCCCAGAACTCCCGTGACCCAAAAAGTCGTGGACCGAATGTAGTACTCAACACCCTAAACGATCCCAAATTCTAGAAGAATGGAAAAAACAATCACGAGCGACCCGACCAACATCACCAAAAATTGAGACCAACACGATTGACATGAACACCACAACCGATGCGCGCAGCACCACAGACGCACTCGTCTACCAGGCACTACGGCCCATGAGGATTAACTTCATGGCTTGCACCTAAGGTTCCCGAATCGCCTAGCAGCTAGCAGTTGTGCCATACACGTGCCTATTGTTGCCATGCTTTTCACGTACCATGTAATGTGCGATGCCTCTGCGGTACTCTCCAGCAACAACGATGTAGTTGGAGGTGCCGTCGTAGTAGTGGTCGGCGCTCGCGCCTTCCAGCTCAAGGGATCTGAAACACAAAAACTGAAACAAAAAGAACAAAGAACTGGGATGGTGGCCACCATCTGGACGTCGGCAGGAATGCCGGTCTGCGTCAGCTCCTACGGTGGATTGAGGAAATCTTACGGATCACTGAAGCTTCCGCCTTTCGGACCACCACTGTCGGATATTACCAAACCAAAGGAACCGAAATTCTGTGATGCCTTAGGTCAATCCCCCCTACCGTAATAGCCCCTACACAAGAGGTAATGGGGACCTTGATATACCTACAGTAATCCTTTGTGGTACCCCTTCCTGGGTGGGGGATTGACCCAAGTGATGCCAGACGTATGCTCCCCGAATACATGGGGATTTGCCAGAATTAGGTGTACCTTTTCGGGGGTCCCCATAGTAAGGATCATGATACATTGAGGTCTATATTGAGGTCCCCTGATTTTGGGAAACTACAAACCCTAAATCCTAAACCCTACACCCTATATAGCCCGTATATAACCTCTATATAATCCCTGTATATAGGATCCCTATATGAACCCAAGCTCCAGGACAAAACTACCGAAAGTCCTGCGCCACGTCTACAGCCACCGCTTGCAGGCTGGTCTCAGAGGAGAGGAACTCCGCCAGGCCCCGTGAGACTGACCGGACCTTCTCTACCAAACGAGGCTAGGGTTCAGGGTTTAGGGTTTAGGGTTTAGGGTTCAGCTGACTTACTTAGCGTGTAGGGTTTTGGGTTGAGGGTTTAGGGTTTAGGGCTTAGGATTAAAAATCTTCCCACAAGCCAAACTAGGCGCTTTTCCTGCACCTCGAATTGAGCCTAGACCCTCATTCTATAGATCATCAATATTTGGGGGTGGGGGGGGGCGGGGTTCCCAAAATTAGGGCTATACCATTGTGAGGGCCACAACAACCATAGGGTTTAGGCCCTCCACTTAGGGAACTGCAGTATGCAAGCAATCTTTCAGCGAAACCCTAAACCAGCAGACCTCCACAATGAACTGCAGCATCTGTGAGGCAGCCAACCTGCCAGTGGCAAAAGGGGGCTGCGTGGGGTTCAAATTTTTGGGGTACCCTCAAAGGGGTTATAAGGGGATATGTAGGGGTATATGAGGTATATAGGCTTTAAGGCTTAGGACCTAGGGGCTCCCCAAGAATTGGGGATACCTTTTGGGGTTCCCTATCATGAGGATTGTAGTTATTTGGGGTCTAAATTGGGTTCCCCTCATTTATGGAAACTACCATTTCCACCTTTTGGGTTTTTGTGGACCCTAAACCCTATACACTAAACCCCAAACCCTAAGCCCTAAACCCTCTTCGAGGTGTTAGTGCCAAGCTGAATGGATTGCTTTCTGGGCTTCATAGTGATTTAGGGTTTACTGTAGGGTTCAGGACCAAATCCACACATGACGCAACCTATCATGGCTAGCATTTTGTTGAGAAGTCGAGCAGAATTTCATCAAATCACAGGAGTGAAGGTCTATGCTGCCCTGCAGACGACGCAACACTTGCAGGACCCCATCCAGGGATCAGTTGTAGCTCTGGAGGGGGACAAATTCTATGATTTGCCTACCCTAAACCCTAAACCCTAAACCCTAAGCTTGCCAATCCAGTGCCACTTCAAGACCCAGATGCAGGCAGCCACATGCGGGAAAGCAATGCCTTCTGCCATTCTCAACGAGCTGCACCGAGACTGCCTTTACAACACTCGACTGGGTTGCTGTTAAGGAACTTAAATTAAGTTACATAATGGGTACATATAGTAAATAATAGGGTTTCCCAATATAGTAACTTAATTTGAGTTTCTTAACAGCAACCCAGTCGAAGGCAGATGTTGGGCAGTTGTGGGATTGAGCTCGGAAATTGGATCGCTTGCTATGAGTCTACGCAGCCGCTGCAGAATCACTCGCTAAAATATCGGGATTGGGCAAACATGGCACCAACACTGATCTGTTGTATATACCCAGCAGCCTCAACCGGCACGTCCAAGGACTCAGCAACCGCCTGGGCTGTCACATGCATGTGGGAAATGAAATGGAAGCAGCTCTGTCGGTTAAAAAAGGATTTTGTAGGGGTATTACCTCAATAATCGAGAGTCAAAGAGTAAAGAAAAATGAAAAATTAAATGGAAACTAGGGGTAATATAGGCATCATTTGGCATGTCCAAAAAGCTCAGAGACACACAGCAACCCTAGTAAGACACCAACAACATTCTGGAACTCCACTCCTGAAGAATGGGGTAGTTCCCAAAATTAGGGTAGCATTTTTGTGCTCCTAAATTGTAGGCGCCACATTACAAATTCTGTGAACAGCGCATGTGGCAACTTGCCGTTGTCTGTGGTGCCAGAAAACAAACGCGTGCAGCAAAATTGCGCTGCAGGATGCTGCAGAGCCTATTCTACTGGATTGCTGTTTTAGGGTTTAGGGTTTAGGGTTTAGGGTTTAGGGAGGAACTTGGATTAAATCGCTTGCTGCTTGCACGCTGCGAGAAAAGCTGAAAGTCTGGTTGTATGGCAGCGGACAACAGACACAGCCCAAGGTCCCACTGCATGCCTTCACGTCGTGTCTCAAAGAACCCTAAACTTAGGGTTTAGGGCTTGGGGCTTAGTAAGCCCTAAACCCAAATGCTTTATGTTGTGGTCCCTGTTTATGGAAAGCCCTGCGTGTATTCGTGCCCCAGCCCTGGAGTGCAAGCGGAACACAAGTAATGCACAGATGAGCTACAGTCAATATACCTACAATTAATGGACATGGTTCCTATTGGGGATTATATTAAGGACTGTCCTAAACTATCAAAGGGACCCTATTTCCACCCTTAATTGTCTTTTGGTAAACCTAAAACTGACAGTAGCACATATGCAAATTGTACACTGGCATGCGTCCATGGCGGATCTATCCTCTTCAGCGTTTCTTGTAATATACTACTTGGAGGGTCAGGGGGACTTAGTAACTGGGTTACTAATGGGGATAATTGGGGTTACTATATGGGTTATAGGGGTTATTAACCTACTTACTAAGTCCCCCTGACCCTCCAAGTACATGTTGGGTTTCCTTGGGCTCAACAGGAGCTGTAACCTGATCTGCACAAACAGATCCACAGATGTGAGATCACCGACTTGACTCGTCCCCTAAACCCTAAACCCCTATACCCTAAACCCTAAACCCCTAAACCCTAAACCCTAAACCCCTCAACCCTATACCCCTAAACCCCTATACCCTACACCCGAAACCCCTAAACCCCCAAACTGAAGCTTCAGGCCTTCAACCTGCACCAGCTAACCGGCTCACGAAGCTTTGAGTGGCGAACATTTTGCAGCGAGTCTTCCAGCTGACTGGCCTCAGACAGCTGACTGGGGCTTAGTAGGGAATAGGGTTTTTTTAGTTTAGAGTTCAGGAAAATAAGGAAATATCATCCCCACACAATCCCTATATAACATATTATGTAAGGATATATGTATACACATACACATAGGGATATATGTTCTAGGGATTCTATAGGGCTTGTATTCCCTTGTTCTGGCCCAGTAAGCATAGAGGTGCAGCACCTGAAGGTTCGTCAACTTCAGGGTTTAGGCTTTATGGGTTTAGGATTTTAGGGCTCAGGTATGATGGAGAATCAGACGGGAAAGAGAGTGGAAAATGAAATGAAAGCTACTGTATATGTATATGTATACTATATATGTATATGTATAGGTATTATATCGGGATGATACAGGGATATTACCCCAATAATGGGGAATCAAATGGAAAAGAAAATGGAAAATGAAATGGAAGCTGCTGCATATTTTTTTTTCCGGATATATAGGGTGTAGGGCTACACGGCGTCGGACTAGGAGCCCAGAACACGATCACCTAAACCCTAGGCCCTGTCAACAGTAGGTCTCTAGCGCTGGTCTCGTTGCTGACTTCGAGCACGACATCAAAACTGGCAGACTCTGCAGCCGGTGCCAGGCAGACCTTTTTCACGCATTAAAGGGAAATAGGGGACCTTTAAAGGGGTAAAAAGGGGATTCCCAAAATTAGGGGTACCTTTAAAGGGGTAATAGGGAAAATTAGGGGCATATAGGGACGTATAAGGTCTGGGGATTCCCAAAATCAGGGATATCTTTTTTGGGGGGTCCCCATAATAAGTATCATAATAATTTGGGGTCTATACTGGGGTCCACCATTTCTGGAATCTACCAAATCAGACTTGGGGTAAGTCTTCTTGCTTTGTGGGAGCTCAAGTTTTGGACTGCCACTTGCACGAAGAAAAGCCCCGGTCGCGTTCAAGCCTTGCATTCTCCAAGGCTTACCATCACTACATGGTAGTTTCCCAAAACAAGGGTACCCCAATATACCCCGAAATGTTATATTCCTTATCATGGGGACCCCAGAAATCATTACATGCCTCAAGATAGGGAGTCCGAGTTTTATTGGGGTCTCTGCGGCATCAACCTTGCGAACTAGTCCTGCTACAAGGATATCTGCAGGTCTGCCACTACATCAACATGTCCAGTAGCCTCGAGGTCGCAGGTCGATATGTTGACAGGCCGAGACGCCAAGCAGTCCTCAAACCACACCACTCCGCGACATTGCAGTAATGAAAGAGGGAGGTGCTCCCATGGATTTAGGGAATTTGTAACTTGTGTAGATGGCCCTATTGGGAATATATAGGGATTATGGTCCGTTATTACCGGAAGAATATTTCCACGAATACGTCCGGGTAAGGGTCTGAAAGCCGCACGTAGCAACCCTAAGCCTACTTAGAACACCAGTTTCACCATGTCTCAGGCGTGTTCAATGTTTTGCGCATCCGTGCATGTATGGGGGTTACATAGAGCTGATATTATAAGGGTTAGATAGGGAATATTAACCCTAAACCTTAAACAAAAACTGCTGCTGGGACTGCTACCCTTTTCGGCAGATTTCCAGAGCCCTAAGACCTAAACCCTAAACCCTCATCCTCGTCTTGCCCACTGTCGCAGAAGACCGCCCGCACGCGCTGACCACAGCCGCTCCCGTCGCAGGATGACCAAGCGCCAACCTGCTCTGGGTACCAAGACGTCATCATCTATATATAACAACATATATATATATATACATATAGAGGGATTACATTCATATATATATATATGTATGGATGACATAAGCATAGTATCCCAAGAATGGAGAAAGAGGCAAAGAAAATGGAAGATTGAATGAAGGCCACTATACATAGGGTTCTACCCTCTTTCTGCTCCCTCCACGACTATAATGTCTGCCGCTATGAACCAGAGCTGCTGCTGCTAATACCCCTAAACTCTAACCCCTAAACCCTAACACCAAAACCCTAACACCCAGACCCTAAACCCCTAAACCCTAAACCCTAAATTCCCTTAACCCTAAACCCCTGAATTCCCTAAACCCTAAACTCCCTCAAACCTAAACCCTAAACCCTAGACCCCAAATTCCCTAAACCCTAAATTCCCTAAACCCTAAATTCCCTAAATTCCCTAAATTCCCTAAATTCCCTAAATTCCCTAAACCCTAAATTCCCTAAACCCTAAACTCCCTCAAACCTAAACCCTAAACCTCAAAACCCCCCAACCCCAAACCCTAAATTGCCTAAACCCTAAACCCCAAATTCCCTAAACCCTAAACCCTGGGGAATCATCTTTGGCCTGCCAAGTGCAGCCGGTCGTGTCGCTGCAGGTCTCGTAACTGGCAGGCGCCACACCACAGTCCTGCATGACTTGGAATGTATACCTTAGGTGGACCCCCCACCCAGTAATAGTGACTATAAGGGATAATAAGGATTATATTAGGGTCCTCTCATATTCCTATTATACCACTATTACAAGGGGGGGGGTCCTCCTAATGTATACGCTTAGGGTATAGTGTTTATAAGCATGATAAGGATTCTATAGGGTTATATAGGGGATATGTTGGGATAATGTAAAAGAAAATGGAAAGTACTATAATGGGGTTGTATAGGGTTTAGGGTTTTATGTCAACTAGCTCATAAGGCTCTAACAATTTCCAAGAAAGCTGCCTTACTGGGTTGCTATTAGGGACTCAAGCCCCCATTAACTACAATGTACATACTGTGGTGATAATTTTATTTGCTTAACAGCAAACTTAAGCCCCTCGACTACAACATGGCTCTGCATATTGATCCAGAGCACCCTTACGATGGCGCCCCTGGCGCCGTATTCAAGAACCCCTGGCCCTTCACAGATCTGAGATCTGAACGGTGTGACATCACACACCCCAGCTGCACTTCTACATCCTGCACCCCCGCAGCTTGAAGTCGTAATGCAACAGGTGACTTAAATCTCCCCAAGCAACCGCTTCCTGGTCACATGCCTCGAGACCTCAGATCCTTACTCCAAGTCTTTGGTATGTCTCGATTGTTCGGAGCCAAACCACTTAAGCAGAAGTGCCACCAACTCCAGCTGCCGACGCTGCGTCAGTCCTGTGCAGATCCTGCCGGGCAGTGCCTCAAGGCTGCGCATGGTGGGCCAAGTCATGTGCTGCTTCTTGGTTTGGATGGCGTTTAGGAGATCAACTGTGCTTATATAGCTGCATCTCCGCCACAATCAGTTTCACTGCGCGTGCCCTCAACATCAAAGGGCAAACTGTCCAAAATAAATTTTCTTTCTTCCTGGAAGCACAAGAAAGCCAAAACCTAAATGACGTTCCTGACGCCATGCCTGAATACTTCCAGCAAGCAAAAGCTGCACTTGACTACTGCTCAAGTCAGCAATAATTTGACAGCATGGGTGTGTGGGCTTTGGGGCGCAGGCTACTCTTCACCCAAACCTACTATGTATCCCCATATATCTCCTCAAATCCCCATACCCCTGCCTACATATATTCATATATACATATATACATATATGCATATATACATATATGCATATACACCTAATACATGTATATATATACACATAAATACTATATACATATATGTATATATACATATATACATATATACATATATACATATATACATATATATATATACATATATACGTATATACATATATACATATATACGTATATACATATATACATATATACATATACATATATATACATATATATATATATATTTAGCGTAATGTATATCTATATCCAAGTATAGATGTGTGTGTGTGCATATGTATATATATATATACATCCGCCTATCTCCCCTGTATCCCTTTTTCTTCCTATATCACCCTAAATCCCCCTACATCCCTAGAACGCCTATGTCCCGCTATATCCCTGGCAGCCCCTCACATCCATGTAGAATCCCGCTATATCTCGTTATATCTCGCTATATCACCCGATATTCCAATAGAACCCCCAGACAATTGTTGAGCTTAGGCGGGGGCAGCGTCCTGCTGCGAACACCACTTCCACAACCTTGCTTCTTGCATCGACAACGGGAAGTAACCCAGTTTGGGGTTTAGCATCTAGGGCCCCAATCTTATGGGATCCAATTTATTAGGACAAAACAAAGCGTGATCAGGGCTCATGTAAACCTTTTCTAGGGCAGGGGAAGTAAGGGGGCATGTAGTACAGGATCCCATGACAGGGGGGGTGTGGGGGGCCTAGTAGGCAATGGAAAAAAGTGTGGTATGTGTGAACTGTGCTAGAAAAAAAAGATATTCAGGGTTTTGGGTTAGTAGGGGCCTGAATAGCTAAAGCCAGGGAGAGCGAAATGGTCCCGTCCAGCACATGATACGTCGCAACCCATGCAGCATCATGAAAAAATAGCTCGCTGTGCAGCTTGGAAGCTTGTGCTGCAGTTACTCCACTCACCCAGCTGCCAGGAGCAGCCACTGGTATTGACCTGAAGGCAGTCCGAACGACAGCCCCAGAATGTGCTGTGACATGATACACGGCTAGATGTAAGCGGCAAGCCGCGGCATTAGAACCAGGGACAGCGTCACCCCGGTAAGCAGCCACCTATAGACCTTCACTCCAAATTAAAATCCTTGGCGGATACACCTCTCAACTATGGGAGCTGCCCATGCTAGACGACCAAGGTGCTGAGCAGCCTACGCAGCTTTGTATTTGAGCTGGACCCTCTCCAGGGCAGATGCCAGCCTCGGAATTCATAGTTTCTTTCGCACTCTCATTGGCTAAGCCTTGCGATTTAAAATGTATCTGGTTTAGGGTTGAGGGTGTAGGGATGATTAGGGTTTGGGATGTGTAGGATTTAGGGCTTGGGGATGGGTCTACATTAAACCCTAAACCCTAAATAGTAGCTTCCATTTTCTTTTCCATTATCCTCATAATCCCTATATTCTTTAGGGATGATTGCCGCTGGCAGCTTAGCAAATTGCTTTTAAGTTCGAACAATCATCAAAGCAGTACTGGTCAGCATCATAGCTCCAATTGTTAATAATCATACATCAGATTCAGGGGTTCGATGGTTTAGGGGTTTAGGGGTTTAGGGTTTAGGGTTTAGGGCTTGTGGTCTAGGTGGTACCGCGACCGCAACAAACGATGTCTCAGTCTCATTCCAACACTGGAAACCTGCTCCGAGATGCACACGACGCAAGCGACACTACGCTGCTGGAAGCCCTCGCCACAAGACACCTGGCAGGCGAGTTTGCCCTTCTGTGGGCCTGGCAGGGAGTTGAAGTATCCATTCTCAAGATTTACGTACCATACTGCTCAGCTCCTACAACATTAGGGGATTCGAAAGTACCATCCTGCTGATGCTTCTAAGCTGAAGCAAGGATGGCACAAATAACAGGTGCATCTCTAAACCCTGAACCCTAATCCCTAAGTAGTAATTTCCATTTTCTTTTCCATTCTCCCAATATATCCCCTACATGGTAGCTTCCCTAAATAGGGCAATGCAATACAGACCCCCAAATACTATGATCCTTATTACACGGACCCCAAAAACGTACCCCCCCCTCCCATTTTGGGAAACCCGAAACCCTAATCCCTAGACCCAATACCTCTTATTACCTAGGAATAAACCATAAACCCCTTTTAAAGGTACACCAACCCCAACATATCCCCCAGCTATCCCA
Source organism: Symbiodinium pilosum (assembly GCA_905231905.1). Taxonomy (NCBI): domain Eukaryota; class Dinophyceae; order Suessiales; family Symbiodiniaceae; genus Symbiodinium; species Symbiodinium pilosum. The sequence goes on along the minus strand of CAJNIZ010002276.1, from coordinate 8,829 downwards.
AGAACTGACTTTTGGTTAGCTAGGAATGAAGGAATGGATCCTTAGAGTAGTCCCTACATAGCCCATTACAGTAGCTTCCATGTTCTTTTCCATTTCTTCTAAACCCTGAAGCCCTAGACCCTGAACCCTAAAACTTAAACCTTAAGCCCTATAGTAGGTTCCATTTTCCTTTATTCCCAGCTAACCAAAGGCCAGAGGCTGCACAAAGCTGCACTGACATCAACCCCAAAATATTCCCCATATATCCCCCTCTAGAACCCCTATAACCATCCTAAACCCTAAATAGTAATGTCCATTTTCTTTTCCATTATCCCTATATATCCCTTCCCCAAGACTGCACAAACCCTAAACCCTGAACCCTAAACCCTTACCCCTGTACCCCTAAACCCTTACCCCTATAACCCTTAACCCTAAACCCTTACCCCTGTACCCCTAAACCCTTACCCCTATAACCCTTAACCCTAAACCCTTACCCCTATACCCCTGAACCCTCAACCCTAAACCCGGAACTGACAGGCTGTGGCTGCGGCATTGCATGGTGACCATTCCGATGCCTCGGCAGCCCCGCTCTGCACTTGCTCACCCCAATGCTTAGGGTTTAGGATTGAGGGTTAATGGTTTAGGGTTTAGGATTGAGGGTTAAGGGTTTAGGGTTAAGGGTTTAGGGTTTAGGGTTAAGGGTTTAGGGTTAACGGTTTAGGGTTTAGGGTTTGAGGATATAGGGGTTATATATGGTTTGTGGAGGTTCTATAAGGATAATGGAATTGGAAATGGAAATGACTATAGTACAGTAGGGTTGTGGGGATTAGGGTTTAGGGTTTTGCGGTTAGGGTTTAGGGTTTGGGGGATTAGGGTTCAGGGTTTGGGGATTAGGGTATAGGGTTGTGGGATTAGGGTTTAGGGTTTTCTTTATTTAAGGGTTCAGGGATAAGGGTTTGGAATTAGGGTATGATTGCCCAGACGGGCTTCGAGTCTCAACTCCAGCATACCACTTTGGCGTGATCAATCTTATGAAGCACCAACCGCATGGCTCGTTCACGGCCTAGATTGTAATTTTATGAAGTCACGGCAAGCAGATCAAGCAAGTCCTCGCTGGCAGCCAGAAGCCCCTGCGTAAGCGACATGATGTCAGCAGCACCAGAAACAACAGTCACAGCAGTATCAGCTTAGAATCAGCTTCAGCAGAAAGACTTAAAGATCAACTGCAAGAAGAGCAGCGATGAAGGCGTGACTCGGGCTTTCGTACTTTTTCATACTTGGCGAAAAGAACAATGAACATAGAAATGTATGAACGCCAACCATTTACCCGGGAGGATGAATGAAGCGGCAGCACCACAGCAATTCTGAGTTCGCTGGCCGTCCAATTGCCTCAGCTACGTCATGCAAACGTTGCGTACAATATACACCTATACGCAGCTGACCAATTTTTACTCTTCATCAGTCGTATGATACCGCACAGACCCGCAGCCCTGCCCTGACGAAACGATGCCTTATTTTGAATCCCAGAATTCGATTTGGTTAATCAGTGGCGAGTCGAACAACCGAGTTTGTACATCTTTGAAGGCTCCAAGGAGGGGCATTTGACTGGAGATATTCAAGGCTTTTATGCTTTAGGGCTTAGGGTTTAGGGCTTGAGGTCTCGTGGGATTTGGAGTACGGCTCAAGGCTTAGGGTGTGGGATTACAATTTCGTGGCCTAAGTTTAGGGAATAAGTCTGGAAATTAGCCAGCTTGTGCTTAACATGCAGCATTGAGGGTTTAGGATTATTGGGTAGGGCGTTGGGGGGGTTTGGGATCAGGGTCTGGGGCTTAAGACTTGTAGGGCTTGGACAACTTTAGGATTAGGGCTTGGAGCCTTGGGCCGCAGGCTTCGGGATTAAAGATTAAGGTTGCGTAGGGTTTAGGGTTTAGGGTTTAGGGCTTAGGGTTTAGGGTCTGGGGTTGTGATTAGGCTTTACGCCCTATACCCTAAACCCTAATAGGATTGTTCGGGTCGGCCTTAGGGTTTAGGGCTTGGAGGGGGGTTGGGCTTCGGATCTAGGGCTGCAAGATTGAAGTTTAGAGTCTGAGGGCTGAGGGTTTAAGGTTCAATGGGATTGGAATTTAGGGCCTCAGGTTTGGGTTTAGGCAAGGTAGTTTGTTAAATCGCGGGCTATTTGGAACCAAAGAAGGGGATTTCATTGATTTCGCGGGGTGAACCCAAGAGGGACACTCCATGACTCGAGGAAAAGCCCAATCCCCTAAACCCCAAACCCTATACGCTGACGGCTCTTGCTTTGGCCTTGGATGTCAACTTATTCGGCAAATCAGCCTCGCAGAAGGCTCAAGTACATCACATTCGTGACCACACCCTAAACCCTAAACCCTAAACCCCAAACCCTATACCCTAAACCCCAAACCCTGCAAATCAAAGCCTTAGCCGGGAGGCCGCAGCCAGAGGAATCTTCACAGAGCTGGGAGTCCCCAGGTTCAGGCACCGGGCAATCCACCTGGCAACTTGATGTAGGGTTAAGGATTTGGGGTTTAGGATTTGGGGTTTAGGGTCTAGGGTTTTGGAGTTTTGGGGTTTGGGGTTTAGGGTTTAGGCGGATGTCTTGCAACATCCCCTACTTACTAATGTTTCGCAGGGGGTAAGGGAATATGTGATATGCGGGTTACATATAGGGAGAAACTTCCCGTGTTCCCAACTAACCATCTGTTAAGCATGGGTGCTATACAGGCAAAGAAGGATAGTAGTAGAGCCCAAAAGTTGATCCAAATTGAGAGCATTTGGTGCGGGCCGCTTGCGTCCACAACAGACAGCTGGAACATCCTTGTCATTACTTCTGGCAAAATTGCCTGTAGCACAAATCCTCCCGGAAGGCCATAGCGCCAGCATATAGCGAAGGCTGAAAGTTGATACAATCTCGGGTTTTGTGTTTCCTCCACTTAAAACTGTACAATAACAGGCCCTGTTAAGCGCTTGCCCATTTTATTGGTGCAACTTTCCTTGCTGAAGCGTGTACGCAGGGCTTGCAAGTGTCTAGAATATAAAAGCCCGTTCTAGCAGGTTTTTGGACGCTCACGGATCTCTGAAAAAAGGGGTCCTTTACAGCCACCATTGTCAATACACTCACAGAGTTAAGAAGCTATTGGGTTTACCCTGTGGCAACCTTGTCAAATCCCATTCCATGAGCAACACATAAGCCCTCTACACTCTATGCGTTTTTGGGCGAACAACGGAGCACTGATTCAGCCAGGACTCGTGACATGCACCCAGCTGAAGCCTTGAATCGGTACAAACTACACCTACCCACGACATGAGTAGGCATGGCTGAAGACTCTCATATCTAACTGGCAAAGGTGGTAATTTCCCTAAATAGGGGGACCTCAGTATAGACAGCAGAATACTACAATCCTTACTATAGGAACCCCCAGCATGGTACCCCTAAGTTTGGGAAACCCTAATCCCAAAACCCTGAACCCTGAAACCCTATCTAACCCCTATATAAGCCCTATATACCCCTTTTCAATGTAGGAAAATCCCAGTTCTGCCTGTGCGCCACTCTGGCATGAGACAGTTCGGTTGACGTAGCCCGTGCCGCACGAGTTGGAACACGCCGACCTGTGGTTTCTCTACAAATGCCCACAAGGGCCTGGTAATATTGGATACAGAGAGAGAGAGAGAGGGAGAGAGAGAGAGGCGGGGAAAAAACAGAACTCTGTAATCCTGCGATCAGCCATATCATAGTCAGCCTGCGACGGAATGCAAAGCGAATGATCCTTCTGCACGAACATGGCCTACGGATTACATGCAGTCTTTAGACAAACCCCAAGCCCTAAGCCCCAAACCCTAAACCCTGAACCCTGAACCCTAAAACACCAAAACCCTAAAACCCTAAAACACCAAAACCCGAAAACCCTAAAACACCAAAACCCGAAAACCCTAAAACACCAAAACCCCAAAACCCTAAAACCCTAAAACCCCAAAACCCTAAGCCCTGAACCCTAAACCACGTGCTGGAGGCAAGCTAAGACGGCAGCCATGAGGAGACCGACCACTGACAGCCGGATATCTGTCACAGGCAAGCCATTATCAACCGGGTTTAGGATTTAAGGTTTAGGGTTTAGGGTTTAGGGCTTAGGGTTTAGGGTTTAGGATCTAGGGTTAAGGGTTTAGGGTTTAGGGTTTGGGGTCTAGGGTTTGGGATAGCATAGTGTA
>CAJNIZ010002275.1:16303-26630 GCA_905231905.1 Symbiodinium pilosum | reverse complement strand
ATGTCCCTGGAGAATTCTTGCGGGGCATGATCCAAGTAGTGGTTGTGGTAGATCAGGGCTTGCTTGGAAACTAACTCAAACCAATACTTAGCTGGATGGCCCCTTCAGGGGTTGGGGGTTTAAGGTTTAGGGTTTAGGGTTTAGGCCCCTAAATTACTGCCATGCCTATAGGAGATCTCCTGCACTCCTGGCAGGAAACAACAGGACTGTCTCCGACCCCTAAGGCCGGAACTCTCATATCACAATATATTAGCACATTAGAGTACATTATGGTGTATTAAAGTATACACTAATATAATATAGTATATTATAGAATATTATCGTGTATTATAGTACATTATAGTATATGATCGTATATTATTGTATATTATAATATATTATCGAATATTATCGCATATTACAATATACTAGAATATATGATCGTATAGGTTCCATCATAGTTGAGTATAATATTACATGCAGGTCACCGGAACCATGCTGTCCTCAGAAGTGCACAGAGACAGCCAATGCAACACTGCGAAAAGAAAGCTTTCCCTTTTCCCATGTTGCTCTCGAGAGCAAAATATGGGGTTTGGGGTTTGGGTCATCATCGTCTGCTCCTGGACAGGACATGTTGAGCATGTTGCACCTACTTGGAAGTGTGTGGCATTGCACATTCACCAACACATTGGCATCTGCCAAGGCGGGGCATGCTAGTGCTTATACGTCTAAGGATACTTCTTTACATCAAATTGAGGACCCTGATATCATCCATAGCCAAGGTGTACTTGGCAATTTGGGTAGGATGTAACGACGGGAAGGCGTGAGTTGGCAATTGCCCACACTGCAAGTCCCGAAAAAACTTGCCCAAAGCAATCAGAAAGTAAAAACCCTAAACCCTTAATCCTAACGCCTAAACCTAAACTGTAAATCCTAAGGAGCCAATTGTGGTTGCCATCCCCTTCAAGGAAGTGTGTTCCCAATTTACCAGCACCTTAAGACCAGCTCCCGTAAATGCCAGCTCATGAACACCTTGCTGAGGCGAAACGAAGCGGGCCTGATAAGTTGTTCAGGCTTCGACATTACCCCCAGAAACTCCAAACCCTAAACCTCCCCGAAAACCACTTCAAGCTCCTAGACTCTCTAAACCCCCGGGCCCAGCATATCTACAAACACCTGGAACCGCGGGACCCACTAAAGCGGTCCCATCCAACAGTACAATTCTTTGGGGCCTAGGGGCCCAACCATAACGGTTTAGGGTTTAGGCCCTTTGAAGGTTTAAGGACTAGGGCTGTGGCGTGGGGATCTACTTGAAGGGTCAGAGAGACTTCGCGCGTGTGCTTCTATCCCCTCTGAGCCATGAATTTCCCCCCGTCATCGTTAGGAAGTCCTCCTGAGCCTAAACCCTACACCCTGAACCATAATTCTTCTCGTCATAGCTTCCAAGGTAGTCCCCTCCGCAAATATCAAATGCCCCAGCCCTCAAACTAAATATTCACCATCCGGACCCTAACCCCTAAACCCCTAAACCCCGAACCCTAAACCCAAACCTTAAACCCTCAACCCTGAACTGTGAACTCAACCCTAGCTCAAAACCCAAAGCTTGCCTGGCTCTCTCCAGATAGCCAGGTAGCTTCTGGCTGTCCTGTTTCAGATGCCCTTTTTGGTAGTTTCACTACAAAAAGGGTCCCAATGGAGACCCTAGAATTTCCCTAAAATGCTATACTCCTTACTATGGGGATCCCCAAAATGGTACCCTCTGTTTTTGGAAACACCCATTTTCAGAAACTTCCATATCCTAGCTTGGAGGTTAAATTGTCAAGAAAGATCTCCGTAGCTCTATCGTCGAACCCCTCGTGGGTTTAGAGAATCAAGCTTATGGTGTAGCAGCGAGATATGACCGTGAGGATGAAGGATAACACATGGCAACAATGCTGTAGACGCCTATATGCTTACCAACATCATGTTTAGGTCCTACTCCACGTACCCCCATACCGTTATTATATGCCAGGAATCTACGACCATAGAGTTGCCAATTATGAAGGCGCCTGCATTGGCAACCTTCCCCCAGTCCTGAGGCTTCGCCACAGCTCAAGAATTCAGATAGACCCTAAACCCGAAAGCCTAAACCCCGAGCAAAAAGAAATGCCTGGGCTTGGGACTGAAGATCTTCAAAGCAATAGCCGACATGCTTGCCCAACGTTTGGATTCCAGGGTTAGATGCTTGTTTTGCGATTGAACCAAATATGTTCTTCTTGCAGCAGAATAAGAGCTTTTGGGGCACTTGCGAAACTTGCATGGCCTCACACCTGAGGTACACCTTTTTGGTGACTTGTAGGGAATTGTCCGATAGCACGGGGTACTATTTTGGGGGGGTCCCCCGATAAGGACTGTATAGTATATATTGGGATCTATACTGGGATCCCCTATTTATGGAAACTACTAATTAAGAAACGCACCCTGGGGACCAGTGGACTAGTATAAGGCCTGAGATACAGCCTACTGAGTTGAATCCATTCCTCCGTTCCCTACTAGCCACCAGTAAGAAAACGTTAAGATTTCATCTTGTTCTGGAAGCTTCTGGGGGACTGTAAGCTCCCTCAAATACTTAGCTGGGTTTGGGGTACCGCAACGTAGTCTCATGCGAGATTGCGGAGCTGCAGACGAAATCCGAAAGGAACTGGCAGCCCTATCAAACCAGGGGAACCGTCTAAGGGGCTCCCTAAACCCTATAGTCCCCCTTAAGTAGCTAGAATCTGGCTTTGGGTATGTGAAAATGAGATCCCCATATACCCCATATTGTATCTACGTAAGGGGGACTAAACCCCAAAGCCTAATCCCTAAACCCCAAACCCTAAATAATAGTAGTGAAACACATTCTTTTCCATTATCCCATGGAGGACTATATCTACTTAAGGGGGACCATAAACCCTAAACAGTTCAACCCTTAGACCCAAGCCCAAGCTGCTATACCACAACATCCCGCGGTTTAGGGTTAGGGTTTAGGGTTTAGGGTTTAGGGTTTAGGGTCAAATGCTTTCCGTCTCCCACAAGACACCACGAAACCCTATGAAGCCTTTGAGCTATAGTCTAAACGCCTGGCATCCTCCTTTATAACCTTTAGGGCTTAGGGTTTAGGGTTTAGGGTTTAGGGCTTAGGGTTTAGGGTTTAGGGTTTAGGGCTTAGGGCTTACCCTGTAAAACTCCCCTATATAATCCCCTACATATTCCCACTTGAAGGAGTTTAGACTCTAGCTCATTTAGGAATAGCATATATACACGTATAAATGCATAGGGCTGGCTTTAGGGTATATCATCCCCGAACCCAATGTAGGCCACTTTGCCCAGGACGGCAGTCTTTCATTCCCAGGCTATTATCTTTGAAGAACCAACTCAAGCAGCCCCACACATACACACAACCTCCCTGTTTAGGATCTGCACTTCGTACTGGCAACTCGAAAAACCTCTCATACACCCAAAATCTTGGGTTTCAGAAAATATTTCGCCCAGCAGGGCCAAATCTTGTCCCTGCCTCTTCCTCGCAATTGTCCTACTACTGCCTTATATTGGGAAACATTCTCCGCATACGTCACATGTTAGAGTTCGTTAACCCGCACCTCTGACCTCAAACCCTCCACCCTGATAGTGTTGTTTGTCAGCGGAGTTGCCACCTACAATATTTGCAACCATGCTGTTTGCTGCGCTTGCACTGAAGCAAACACTACTTCGAGGTTCCAGAGGGCTTTGTAAGTATACTTATAATCCTTCTTCAGCCTCTTTTCAACCCAGTTACCCCATTGACAACCTTATTGAATCCACCTGACCCTGAACCCTAAGCTCTGAAACGTCAATAATGTAGACCTTTGCATTCTCTTTTCATTACTGCAGAAGCCCAGCTGACGCGCGGATCGGGGAGACTTAGTAAGTATACGTATAACCCTACAAAGCGTACACTAACCCCAATTATCACCCTCAACCCAGAACCCTGAACCCTCAACTCAAAATCTTAACCCCTTGATCAAGAACCCTGAAGAAGCCCTAAGCGGCTGTGAGACCCTAAACCCCAAACCCTAAACCCTGAACCCTGAACCCTAAATCCCGCCTTGGTTCGGACAGCCTTAGCCAGTCGTCGCTTCATTTCCTCCTGGAGATGGTAAGCCGGCTTTTGTTGTAGGGCTCACTTAGAAGCCCATGGGACTTCGTAACTACGTAGGTCCCCTTAAAGGGGGCTATAGAGATATATTGGGTTTAGGGTTCATGGGACTTGGAAACTACTTATAACTGGGCTTATAGCCCTACTTATAATCCCCCTAAATGGGCTTATAGGGGATGCCCCACTTATAAGTAGGGTTATAATCCCAGTTATACGTAGTTACTAAGTCCCAATGGCCACAGGTACTCTTTTTTACAGCACCCGTTTGCTCTTGCATGCCAGTCTGGAAAGAGAATTGTTTTTAGGGCTTTGGTTTTAGGATTTTAAGGGTTTAGGTTTGAGGGTTGAAGGTTGGAAGCTCGTTTTTTTGCTTTGGGAGCTCGGGTCATGGCCTTAGAGCATTGGGGCTAGCTTTTGACCACGTGTCATGGGGTCCCCTACTACCCTTCCTATGCTACCCCACCTGGTTCCCCTAGAATCTGATCCAGGCTAGTTAGGCGGGCGGTACAGGGGGTTGGTAAGGGACACCCATGTTGCTATTGCAGGCCAAAGATGTCAGTAACATCGGATACCCAGATCGTGCATGAACTTCTGGCGCTCGACCGTGGACAGAAAAGTGTAAGGTACAAGGGTTTTAGAATAGCTGAGCCACAAGTGCTGTATAGGTACGTCTCAGAATCAAAGGCCCTTGCCGTGCCGAAAAAGAAAGGAAACGTTAATTATGGACAAACCATGACAACCCCTAGAGCGTGACCGACACTGTGGATTGTGGAAGTCTTGTGCCACTTGCCATTCCTGCATCTGTAATACCATCCTATAATATAAATGAAAAGAAATCCTAAGGAGACCACAGCAAAAGTGCGATTTTAAGGATAGACTTCGAGGGTCAGGGGAGCTTAGCAAGTACACCTATGACAACTAGAATGCCCTATAAGCAAAACCGCATTCTGCTGCTTAAGTCTCCCGGATCTTCCAAATAGAGTATATCCGGTGGTAAAAGATGTCCTCCATCCACCACCTAAACCCTTCACCTTAAACCATGTAGCTCTGAGAAAACCCTTCGTGGCCTGGGGGCACGAGGACCCCGCTTCCTTGAACCAATCTCTAAGGATCAGATAGAGGTAACAGTTTAACATGTCGGGCTTGGTTTAGGGCCTCGGAGTGGCAACTTAAGAGCCCAAAAAATCAGGCTGGAGGAGATTCAGCTGGAAAAATGGAAGCCGAATGATGACTGAGATATACGCATGTTTTTTGGGATTGTCATTTGCTAGCCGAAGCAATCGAGTAGCAGAGAACCAGATGGAAAAGAAGATGGAAAATGAAAGGAAAAAATTTTGTCCCTAACCCTCATCCCTGAACCCTGAGCCCTAAACCCTGAACCTTAGATCCTGAACCCTTAACCCTAAACCTCAAACCCTAAACCCTAAACCCTTAAACCCTGCACCCTACAGCCAAGCCTGGAATTCCGCCAGCCGTTTCCGAGCCGGCCGTAGGGTCAGGCTGTCTGGCGAAAGTTTCTCGACCTGGGGTTATAGGGTTTATTTAGGGATTAATGGACAGGGTTATGGGTTTATATTGGGGATATAGGGATGATTTAGGGATTAATGGAGAAAGTTTCTCGACCTGGGGTTATAGCGTTTGAAAAAGGATTAATGGAAAAGAAAATGGAAACTAGAACTTACATAGGGATTATAGGGTATATATCGGGTTGATAAAGGGATCAATGGACAAGAAAATGGAAACTACTCAAATGGGGTTATATAGGGTTTCGGGTTTAAGGTTTGAGGTTTAGGATTTAGGATTTAGGGTTTAGGGTTAGGGACAATGCGGTTATATAGGGTTCAGGGTGTAAGGTTTAGTGTGAGACTGCAGGTTAGAACATGCAGCCTCAGGATGGGTTTAAGGTTCAGGGTTGAGGTCTGGGGTCTAATGATTATCTTAAGGTTGCAAGGATGATATAGGGGTATGGGCCATGTATTAGGGTTTAGGGTTATTATATGGAATGGTATAACCCCATTTATCCTTATTGCCAATGTACTTACGAAGCCCCCTCCACTCTCGAAGTAGGGATAAGACTGCTTACTTGGAGATCAGAATAGCACGCATGTCCATTGAATCTGGGCTCCTACGAATAAAATGTGATTTTCTCAGAATAGGCAGGCCTAAACCCTAAACCCGTAGGGAACCCCTAGGATATGTAGGGATTATGACGGGATTATGGGGGCTCCCTGGCAGGGAGTATGTAAGGATTACTTTAAAACTCCCAAGACTTACAGTGGCACATGGATCATGGAGTGCATGGACTTGCTCCGATACCACACGCAAGCCTCAAATCCTAAACTCCAAAAGCCTGAACTCTGTATAACCCCATTGTCCCTAACCTTAAACCCCAAATCCTAAATCCTAAACCCTAAACCTTAAACCCTAAACCCTAAACCCTGTATAACCCCATTATTAGGGTTTATGGTTAGGTGTTAGCTGCCCACACAAGAAGTCACCCTAAAACCTTCTCGTGCTTTTTTTCTGCATCTAAGACTGGTCAGCTTGGAAACAATCATACCACGTATGCTCTGCACCCCCCTAAATCCTAGCCTTAAGCCAACGCCCTTAAACAAAAACCTAAGCCCTGAACCCCTAACACCAAACCTAACCCCTTTCCCATGGAACGTGGAACCCAAGAAAGGCGGGCGACTTCGTCGATGACGTGGCGCAGCATGACCTGCAAGGCTTGGCAGCGTTTAGAGTCTAGGGTGTAAGGGGTTCAGGGTTTAGGGTTTACGGTTTACGGTTTAGGGTTCGGGGCGCGCGGTTTACGGACTGAATCTCGGCTGTGAAACTTTGATCACAATCAAAGAGCTGGGCCTACTCGCAGCTCGGCGATGTAGGTTGGGCCGTGATGTCTTACTCAAGCATGTCTAGCTCGTGCTTCAGGTGTTTTGTGTTTACGGCTTGGGGTTCAGGGATTATGCCGCAAAAATCCTATTTCAGGATCCCATCATGTGTGTTTGCATCAAATATGCACCCAAACCTATAAAGCCTAACCTAAACCCTAAACCTTAACATACTATACTCCTTCCTATAGAGGGGCCCAAAAGTTTTAAAGCCCTTGAGCTTTCAGATGTGCTAACTTGTGGACCGCGGTAAGTTCTTAGGGGTCAAGGGTTTAGGGTCTAGGATTTAGGGTTTAGGGTTTTTAGGGTTTAGGGGTTTTAGGGTTTAGAGTTTATGGTCTATGGTTTAAGGGTGTAGGGCTCAAGGCTTGCATCTCAGGTTTTAGGTTTAAGGAGCTTAAAACCTAAGGCTAAGGGTTACAGGCTCACCGTTTTGGATTTACAGCTTTGCATTTAAGTTTCGGGGCTGAGGGTTTAAGGGTTTAGGGTTGAGTCAGAGCAGGGCCACGGGACTACGGTCTCAAGAGTGGCACAGGCTCCGGAAAAAATTTGGGGAAGTAAAGCCCTAAACTTAAGGTTTGGAGGTTAAATGTGTAGGATTCAGGGATCTGGGGATTTGGGTTTAAGGATTTTGGTTTATAGAGTTTAGGGTTTAGGATTCAGGGTCGAGGGTCGAGGCTTATGGCTTAGGCATTTATGGTCAAAGGCGGCCTTGTTCGGTGCACTTGAGTAATAAAGTATTCCAGTCCTGGAGGCCGAGAACACCCAACCTAACAGCCTGTACCCGAAACCCCAAAACCTCAACCCTAAACCCTAGAGCCTCAACCCCAAGCCCCAAAGCTAGACCCGAAGGCACCAAAACCCTCAACCCTCTACCGTAGAACTGTACAGCCTGAACCCAAAACCCTAAAGCGTCAGCCCTCAACACTAAAACCTCAACCCTACACCCTGAAAAACACAACCCTAAAGCCGGAACCCTGAACCCTAAACTATCAGCCCCGACTGTAAGCCCACAACCCTGAATCCTACAGTCTAAACCCTAACTCCTAAACCCTAAACCCCCCAATCCCATACTCTGAACCCCGAAGCCCAAAACCAAAAGCTCAGGTCTAAAGAGACTCTAGGAATATAAGGACCCTGGTAGGTATATTCCTAGTATATACCTCACTATATTCTTGGGGTTCCCGGTTTGGGGTTCCCAGTAGAGTCCCTTTAAGGTCTGAACGCCGTCATTGGTAGAAATCGCCCATCGAAGCATCTCCTGCGGCCCCCGGCAGCTTTTGTTTAGGGTTTCTAGGTTAAGGGTTTAGGGTTTAGGGTTGAGGGCTTGTATAATCTCATTGGGGGTTAGTAAGGGGAAGAAGGGTTTAGGGTTTTGGATGTCAGGTTCCGGTTTAGGGCTAAAAGGGCTTGAGGGTTTATGGATTAGGGTTTTCAGCTAACAGGGAATACGGGAATATGTAACAGAAGGATTTCGCCTTCTTCTCTACCACCAGTAAGCAGGTATCTTCAAGGGCTCAAGGTTTAGGCTTGAGTCTTAAGGGCTTAGCATTTAGTATATGGTTGAGGCTGGTGAGATTGAGGCTGGTAAGATTCAAATTCTTATTACAACAACCAGAGAAGAAATATGATCCTACTCTTTTCGAACACAATTGTTGCAATTGGTGGGACTTGATATGAGCCATACTCTAAACTCAGAGTATCCCCCTTAATAACCCCAAATCTACTCCCCGATTATTCTTTATACAACCCCCTAATGAAGTTTAGATTATGGCTCATATGCTTCGTTGTCAGCGGATGGAGAAAGAAGAGGGTCTTATCTTTTCCACACTCTCGATTGGTGACGGGGACAGGCCTGGCGGGGTGCGATTTCTGATTGGGTTTAAGGTTTAGTGTTTAGGGTTCAAGGGTTTGAGGGTTTAGGCCTAGGGTTTAGGGTTTAAGGATTTAAGGGTTTAGGGTGTAGGATTTAGGGTTTACGGCAAAGGATTGGCGCTTTTCCGGCTGCTATGGGACAAGCTGGCAAGCGAGACGCAAAATGCCAGAAAGCCTCCTGCTCCCCAAACCCTAAACCGTACATATATATATATAGATATATACATTATATATATAAGCCGTGGTCTAAACTCCCAGTATCACCCTTCATAACCCCTGTAATGGTCCCCTATAGAATCCCCTATATAAACCCCCCTTTAAGGAGTTTAGATTAGGGTACATATACATCCCATATTCCAGGTGTCCTGGGCTTTCTCAGGCGACTGCCGTTCGTCCTTGCAGAGCTCGGCATATTTCTGCCTGCTGTTTTTGGGGTTTGGGTCTTGGGTTTTAGAGTTTAAGGATTAAGGTTTAGGGTTGGTATTTTGGGAACCAGAAGCCTGAAAGAAACGTCGTCTTAGGGTACATCATGGGGTAACAGTTTAAGGTGATTTTCCTAGGAACCTGACGTGCTCCCTGGCACCTCAGCTCTACATGCGTAGCGAAGAAGACTGAATGAAGCTTTGGCCCTATTTGGGGCTTGAAGGTGAAGATTGAAGGTAGCATAAGGTAGTTTAGGGTTTAGGATTTAGGGTGTATAAGACCCTATGAGCTGTTGGGGCTACAACCCAAGATTTAGGTTTCATAGTGATGGGGACAAGGAAGAGGTTTTAGTCTTTGCACAGGCCCAAAAGATGAATAAGAACATAAACACCCAACATTGAAGGTAATTAGAGGTTGAGAATCTAGGATGTTTAGGGTTTAAGGGCGTTTCAATCTTTTGGGAAGTCCGTGCAATTGTGGGCTTAGTTGCTTCAGCAGTGTGCGTTCGGCTTCATCTCGCATTTGTGAGTTGAAAGGCTGGTTCAGTGGATGCGTGTAACAAAAGTGGGGGTCCCATTTGAAGTCGTCATGAGGACTTCAGAGATGTTTAGGGCTATTTTTTGCTTGTCCATCAAGAAGTTTCCAGAGAATGTAGTGTTCCCCAAGAAGACCATATGTTACCAGAAACCCTGAACCCTAAACTCACAACCCCCAAAACTGAACCGACTTTGCCTGTGCACTCTCGAAGGATCCCATTCTTTGGAAAACTGAATTGGCCTAATCCCTTTAGTTTCCATTTTCCTTTCCATTCTCCCAATATACCCCCAATATAATCCCTACGTAATATAAACCCCTGAACCCTAAACCCTAAACCCTTAACCCCTAAACCCTTAACCCCTAATCCCCATAGTTTCCATTTTCTTTTCCATTATCCCTATATTTCCCCAATAGACTGTAGCTCAGTTGGTCACAAAGCTCAGAGCAGTGATGTCTCGCCTTGGGCACT
>CAJNIZ010002275.1:1122-12963 GCA_905231905.1 Symbiodinium pilosum | reverse complement strand
GTGTATGTATTAGGCATATGACTGTATCCGTATACCTAACTTAAATACCTGTATATCTATAATTACATGTTCCTACAGTGGGAAGCCCGGCCAGCCGAGGCGGGCGCGCGCTAGCGTTTACAATTAGGATTCTGAACTTAGGTTTTTGGTCTTACGGCCTTGGGCTAACCAACTCGATACCACTAAACTACAATTAGTGTAAAAGCGGTGCCACAGAAAGGCGATGGCGCTGCGCACGGGTAAGAAATCCTGTATCCCTATCCTTGGAGGGGCTTCCCAATATGCCAGGTCATAATCGCATTTGTTGAGCCGTCCACAAATCTTCGACACAACGAGAACCCAATGAAAATGGACAACCATAGCCTGAAAACAACACCCTAAATTCTGGAAGAGTAACGACTGGGTGGTCTTTGGGTGGGAATTTAGCTTTAACGTGGCGTGCCGCCCAAGACCCCACGGCTTCCAGGTGGAAACCCTCATCCCGAAACCCTACTCCCTGAACCCTAAGCACTGAATCCTGAACCCTGAACACTAAACCTTCAACCCAATACAGGAAAAGTAAACAATATCCCGACCTTCTCAATCGCCGCCCGAAGATCGGAAGAGTCGGCACGACTCCTTCAAGCTGTTGAATCTAGGGCTTACGGGTTGAGCGTTTACTGTCAACCTACCGTTAGAATAAGGGTGTGACAATAACATATTGCAGCAAAGCCAAAAAATCCCGGCAGACGACATCTTGTTAACAAGTTTGGAATCCGAAAACCTGTAAACAAGGTCTGTCGGCCATAACACAACAACAGCCTAGAAATTGCTCGCCCAAACACATGCCGATCTTGTTCACTTCCTTCTACTGGTACTGCTAGAAATACGACCTGCACTTCCCAGGCCTACCCCCCAACCCCCTGGTTTATTATAAGATCTGGGGGGGGGGGAAGTATTGTCAGGTCAACATTAAGGTTGCGGGTCTAAGGTTGAAGGTTTGAGGTTACGGTTTTTGCCTTCTCATGTTTGCCAAACGCCACCCAAAGTCTCGCCGTAGAATTTGGAGCTCTTTGTTGGCACAGTGGGTTTACGGATTAGGATTTAGGGTCTAGGACTTGGAGCTGCGGGATCGAAAGATGCACAGTCTTCTCAACATGGGGAATGAATGCAAAAAACACGCCTGGCAGTACACAATGCTTAGAAGCATTGAAGAAACCTGATGTCAGATTTTCTGCAAACCGCCCATTATCATGCTAGGGCGCCCTTCTAACCTATGGATGTTGCGGAAATTAGATAGAAATTCTTTGCGTCTCCCGTTCGATTAAACTTCTCAAGGGATTTTGAATATCTATGTCGCAAGACCCCAAACCCCAAAACCAAAGCCCTAAACCCCAAACCAAACAAAAGGCTTCAGCGCCTGAATCCTACTACCCTCGCCGTCTGAAGAAAAGCACCCGAGGACAAGCGGTATGAGCCCTTTTAGGGTCAAGGGTTTAGAGTTTAGGGTCTAGGATAAAGGGTTTTTGGACCAGGGTTTAGGGTTTAGGATCAAGAGCTTTGGGCTTCAGGGATCAACACTCGTTTAGATTGACGCGGCAAGTCTTATAGCTCCACTTTCACAAGGACTGTAGTCTTTCCAGGCCGTTTTTGGGCTTCCATGTTAGTTTCCGGGGAGGTAGGGCTTAGGGTTCGAGGCATGCAATCAAGCACATATTTGTTCCCACAAGTGCAGCAAGCGCCTGACGTTTGCTAGCGAATACTCAAGCTGCCAGCTTAAATGGAAGGGCCCAAGCCTAGGATTGAGCCCATATTACCTACAGCTTTATGGGGCCCACCTACAATTCAAAGACTAATAATTACTAAACTGCGGGTCAATGGGCTACAAGTTAAATAGGGTTCAACATAGATGACTACAATCTAGCTCTGGCTCCCACCATTTGCCTTGCACCATACACTCAGCTAATGAACGGAATCATTCCATTTGCTTTAAAGACCTTATGGGGCTGAAGTCCCAAGCTCAAATACCCTGCCTCAACCCTGCTTCGAAAATGGAACTTACACCCAAAACCCTGAAGCCCAAACGCTGCAAATCAAATCGCAAAGCCCTGAACCCCGCAGCCTGAAACCCAACCGCTTAATCTGGGTTGCTCTTAAGGAACTTAAAGTAAGTTACTATATTGGGGAAGCCTATTATTTACTATATATACCCAATATGGTAACTTAATTTAAGTTCCTTAACAGCAACCCAGTAATTGAAGCTTGTCCCGCCTAGCATCGTCGATCATCCTCTCCACCTACCGCCATTGAAGTTTACTGTTTCAGCTACCTAGGGTTTAGGGTTTAAGGTACTATTTATTTGGTAGCTCTTATTCTGACTTTTTATGTCACCTTATAATCAGGGTTCGCTAGCCATTTCTTTAATATTTGGGGGATCCAGGGTGCAGCGCAAAGCATTCGGAGCTTCGGGGCTCCGACTTGAAAGTTTAGGGCTTCAGCTAAGGGAGTTTAGGTGCAAGGGTTAGAGAGTTTAATGTATCCCACCAGACCCTGAAAACTATGCCCCAAGCCCCTGCAACCATGGGGCTTGAGCCTTTCCTGGGGATAAATTGGAGCGCACAGTTGGAGGCATGCAGTCTAGGGTTACGATTTCAAATTGCCAGTTTGGACTTTATACCCAGGACGGTTTGAGGTTGAGGGCGTAAGGCTTAGGGTGAAACACATGCACAACCTGCAAAAGTGGTGAAGGCCTACTTGGCAGGCCATCGGTACTTAGTAAGTAAACTTATAGCAAGCCATACGTTAGACCCGCTGATACCTTAGGTGGGAACCCCCCACCCAGTAATAGCGACTATAAGGGATAATAGGGATTATATTAGGGTCCTCTTATTTTCCTATTATATCACTATTACAGGGGGGGGTCCTCCTAACTGATACCTTGCGGAAAGCCCCTGCGACCCAAATAGCCACCGGGTTCAAGGCTCCTGAGCCACGGTTTGAGGTTTTTTTGTTTGAAGGCTAGGGTTTAGGGTTTAAGGATAGGGTTTAAGGTTTAAGGATAGGGTTTAGGATTTAAGGATAGGGTTTAGGATTTAAGCATAGGGTTTGGGATTTCAGGTTTGCGGCTTAGGGTTAAGGTTTGGAGATTAGGGTTTGCGGTTTATCTACTGGCAACAGGAAAGCTCCCTTTCCAACGATTCAAGGCCCCATTGTAGAAGACTCGATCCTACGGACACCAATATACAATGCATTATATGGGTCTTTTTGCGGCACCTGTTTTGGGAAAACAACATACATAAATTATGGTTGCCCGAAATGGACACTGACCATTAACAAACCTAAATCAACAAGAACGAAGCCAAAAGACAACAAGTCATCAATCCTGAATGCCCCAAATCCCAACGCCCTGCAAAAAACTGAAACACCTAAAGCCTAGATGCCCTGACGCCCTACTCCCGAGAACTCGAACCCCTAAAATCCCAAATCCACTCAAACCCCAAATCCGATGGCCCCACATTCTCCCTAAATAAGCAATATAGAATCGATCTTAAGATTAAGGCCCTAAACCCTAAATCCTAAACCAAAAATCTTCAACCTTAGACCCAATATAATGGCCAATATAAAACGGATTCTAATATTAAGGCCCCTTAAAGGGAGGGGGGTTTATTCATCAGAGGTCTACATTACTTAGATGGCCCTGGAAGAGCCTAAATGGATAGCAGTTCTGGGAAACTTCACTCCCAGCCCACATGAACGGGGTTTAGAGTTTAGGGGTCTACCCCAAATTTCCATGTCATTGTCTATTTGCTTTCCTACTTCACTTCCATTGTTCTAGCCTAAGGTTTAAAACTCAAACCCTGACCCTAAGTTTCCCGCCTCTAAACCTGGCAAAACACCAACTTCCTCAACTTGAACCCTACGCCATATAATCCCTATAGAATCCCTTTTTAACACCTTTTATATCCCTATATAATCCCTATAGTATCCCCTGAATGCTAAGCGACATATCCCGCCGAAATTGCTCATTTTAGGTCCCGAAGTTGCCCGGCCTTTCCCCGTTTTGAGGGTCTCAATATTAGGATCCCTAGTATGTTGGGTCTAATGTGGAAGATTTAGGGTTTAGGATTTAGGGTTTAGGGCCTTAACCCTAGGATCCCTAGTTTAATACCTATTCAATGAGAAGGGTTTTTTTAAATCAGGGGTCCACATTAGTGTTTAGCTCGGCAGTTTGGTTGCATGAGCACTTCGTTTCAGGCTCTGAAGTTCGTGGACCAAAGAGCGGAGGTCTGCAAAAATAAGGCCCGCCTAAATGCCAGACCCGCAACCCTAAATCCTAAATCTTCACTGCAAACCCAAAGCCTTACGCTTTAAACAATTTCAAACTCCCGACTAAGCACTACACTCCCGGAAACTAACATGGAAACCCAAAAAGGGCCCTATAAGACTACAGTCCTTCTAAAAGGGGACTATATGGGTTTCCATGTTAGTTTGGGAGTCGTCTTGCCTCCTTTCGGCGGCTGCTGGCGCAGCTCTCACATCCTCCCATCCTCCGAGCCTGCAACGTTGGGATTTTAAGTGTATAGTCCCCCTCAAGTAGATAATATGGGGATCTTATTATATACACCCCAAGCCATATTCTATCTACTCAAGGGGGATTATAAGATTTCGGATTTAGGATGTAGGTCCCGAATTTCAACGGTTAAGGTTTGGGAACCTAGGTTTGGTCTTGCTTTTTTGGGGGAACCTTAAGATTTGGGTTGTAACCGGAATGCTGTTTTGATGTTTACTTTTCGTGGTTGTTGCCTAACGCGTTTGTGGATTTGCCAACTTTGGAAAATCGAATTTGAAACATATGCTCCAAACGGTCCTCTGGCTACCCCCCCAAGGTCCCACTTGATTGAGCTTTTTGAAAATGATGAAGTTAGTTAAACTAAGAGTGGAAAACTTAGTACAGGGGAAGGCGGATACGGGGTTAGTATGGGAACCCATGATTCCATTCAGGGAAAATATGAAAACCCTAATTCCTGAGGGGTGCCGGTATTTTTGGGAATTGGCTGCTCACGGTTCATGATGTTGTGATGTTGGGCATTTGTCACAAACAAATGCAGTAACAGGAGCCTTACCAGGAAAAAATCAGGGCTTGAGATGGTAGTAAGTACTTTATCTGAATCTTAAATGCCGAACGCTCATGAAATCAACACGGATCAAAATGTGATCAAAAAAACTGATGGCAAATCCGCATGGGTGTCTCTCATCTTATTTTGGTTTTCCATGGTTGGAATCGGATCCTGCAATTCTGGTGGATGAAAAAATGTTTAGGGCTCTAAATTCCAAAATCGGAGATATTGAAATCATAGCTTTGCGGCCGTTATGCCGCTTGGGTATACTCACAATCAGCACGTAAAAATATGTATATATGTATGTACACATATTCAACGATCACCCAAGTCTGAAATTCATCCAGACAACGGCAATCCACGCAACGGCTTGGAAGTGGAACATGGCAAACGATGATGATCTGTTCACCCTCATACTCAATACTCCCCACCCTCGAACATTGAAGTTACTGCAACGGCATAAGATTTCATTGTAAGGAATAAAAAATCATCCAACCGTATCATGTAAGCATGAATTACTTTGCTGACGGTACACATGGAACACTGGTTGCTTTGTTGATATGGCCGGAAAGCCAACAAACCTGTCACGCCCACAAACTTCGCCTCCCCCTTCCAGGAAGCACCTGCACCACCACGGTTTTGGGCCAGTCAACCCAGGATCCATGGGCCGAAATGGCTGCACAAGACTCGGTACGCATTACAAATGCGGGTCAATAAATACGCAAGTTCAGGACTTAGGGTTTAGGACTTGGGTTTAAGGTCGAAGGGTTCGGAATGTTGCTGAAGAAGAACCAACAAGATTTGGAGCAGAAGAGCACGCGGAAGGGATGAAAAGGGACCATGAATCACACAATGAGCACTGATGGCATTCATGGCTTGCAGCCCAAAAAGAAACTGTGCTGAAATCTCATGTTCGTACAACACGAAACTGTAGACCGGTGCAGAATGCTGACTCTGATGCTGCTGGTGTCACCCAGCTTTGCCAGGCCAAGCGCTTCGCGCGGGCCTAATAATTACAGTTCGGCTCTGGAGGCACTGGAGTTTCAAAACTTGTCATTTCCTCAAGACCTCAACTTCAAGATGCGCCTGATTGCTGCTTATCGGAACTGGAACTAATCAATCCTAAAGTTTACGGACCCAAATCCGTAAACCCCAATAAAAGCACAGCTCAATTGAAGTGCTCAGTAGCTTGTTGCAAGCATGACATGCATGCAAGCCTGCCTGTACCTCGAAACAGAAATTTGGCCTGGTTTACTTGCCTTTGACGGTTTTTATACATTCCGCCCAACAACAGAGAGCCCACCACCTTAGGCGGCCAAGTTTTAAACAAAACCCTGACCCCGGCACTGGAAAACTCTTGGCCGAAAATACTCAGGCAACCAGTCTGGCACAGGTTCCCAGCATGGGCTGCTAGGCAAAAGAAAGCAATGAATATCAGAACGCGATGGAGCGAATCCTGAAGCTCCCACTGCAAATCGCAGTCATGAAGCTTCTCGCCACTGCAGCCTTGCAGAGAGAGGCAGGCGCTCGCTACATGCCCAGCGCATTGGCGTGGAGCGACAGCGTCAAGAGACTGCACAAGGCAGGGTTGATTCACGTCAGCCTTCGCTCAAGAAGTGGCTCAGAGCAGCAGCCAATCGCTTCTGCTTGCAATTTTTCCACAAGTCCGGCTGGTCCTCGGCCTATGTCGAGGCGGCCGAAATGGTTCCAAGTGGTTGCAGCGCTGCTGTCCAACCCACCACCACAAGCAGCAGAAGTATACACTTTTTTTAAACTTGAAATGCTCTGAATGTAGCAGTTCATTGGGGCTTGAAGGCTGGAAGGTTTCAAGCCCTCCGACCTGTTTGTTTCGTCCCCTTGCTCCGAAAAGATTTGAAGGACTAGAAAGAAAAGTTCGGCCTTTGAAAAAAAAAACAAGTAAAGAACCAAGCTCAGCGAGCTTGGGCTGGACTCAGTCGGGCCAGGCTGAGGACCCGCTCGAATCTCTTGAGACTCCGGCCCAAGCCAGGGGGCTACCACAGCCGGCTGAGCGATAGAGCACCGTGAAGCAACTGGAGCGGCACTACTACAAGATGTAGAAACGTAGATGCCGGCAATGCATTCTGCGCCACCGGCGTTCTTGAGAGTAGCCCTTAAATACACTGCGCTCAGTCTAAACCAGCACCCGCTTGAGAGCTCCGGCGGCGATCTCCTCTGCGACTGTGCGGATGCGGCCCAAGCAACCTAGTCGGCATCCAATCAACGACCCAAATTGGGACAAAAAACTGCCAAATTGCCATCGCCCAAAAATACTACTGTCGAGTGCCACGTTGTACAGAGAGAGTGTTGCCTGGACTGCTGGTCTGGGAACGAAGGTTCTCCTACGCATCGAACTGTAGTATTCCCAGTCAGTACTGGTTCAGACATGAAGGGCGATCGCCCAAAGTGGGACAGGGCATATTCCTCGTCACGCACAACCAGCAGCACACCTTTGCCGCGCCAGCAGCCCTCCACTCCAATACCCACGCGGGACCGGTTCATGAGCAAGCTCCATACTGGGCGGTTAAAAGTAAGCGCATAAGACCTGCCCCCCCTGCCTCTCTGCTCATGCCCCGTGCCACACAAAGAGGCCTGTGGACAGACCTCCTTAGGCTCAGTACCCTTCGAGCTCACTGCGCCCTTGGTGTCACTCTCCCAGATAGGCCTCTCAAAAGAGCCTTTCCACAAACTCCGGAATCTCTAGGAAAAAACAGAACTCATCATCGTCTCACACATGCTGGCAGGCAGCATCACTCCTACCTTGGTATACTACCTCCCCCTCAAGATCGCAGCACCTTACAAGAGAGGTGATATTGCTGACTTGCTGAACGAGCAGTGACGCAGGCACTCTGCGCCTACTTCGTCCCCGACGACAGCACAATGACCGAATACCAAGATGTGGTCCCGGCGGATAGCCCAAGGTAGTAAAACAGCGTTGCACTCCGAGCAGCTACATGGTAGCTCAGCTTTCCTTGCTCGATGACATGCGGATGCTTCAGGCAGTGTCTCATCTCACTGACATATGCCTCGTCAGTGAGAGCAAGCCATGACATGAAAACTTCCAAAAACCGATGCCATTCTCCCACTTCTCTCACGCGGTTCTTGCCCATCTCAGCATGCTGGATGGTAGGCAAAGGAGGCAGATACTTTTCTGCCCTGTTTCCTCCGCTGTAAGTGGGAACAGCAACACTGCTTGAGCTTGCCGCTGGAGTCTCCGCGCCAGCTGTTCCAGAAAACGGGTCCAAGGAAACTCTTTTAGAAGCTTCCTCAGCTGCTTTCAAAGCTGCACGCTCAGCTCTTTCTTCTTCACGAAGCTGGTCCTCCCGCTCCATGCGCTGAGCCATTCTCGACATGAGCTGCTGGTTCTGCCTAAGCATGTCCTGCTGATGCCTAAGCATGTCCTGCTGCGTTCGCAACAGCGCCAACAGGACTGCCTGGTCTACACCATTCGGAAATGGCGTAGCTGTGGCCGCAGGCACGGTAGGCGGCGATGCCTTGGCAAAACCCGGGCCTGTTGGGCTACCCGTTGGGCTTCCCGTAGCAAAGGGGTTTGCAGGGTCCGGTGGACCAAACAAGTCGTACTCCTCCTGAGCTGTAATTTCAGGAACCGGTATGTCTTGCGCTGAACCTGCAGGGCTTCCTGCCGGTTGAGGCACTTGCACAGGCTGTCCAGGCGGGGTTGCCATGGCAAGGTGAATTGCTTAGTCACACGATGGAACACCTCAGTGCGCCGCTACCATGTGAAAAGCAGAGCTCGCGCAGCGGACACAGTCTTTTTGCACTTGAGCCAAAGCCGAGTCGTAGCGTCCTTTGGCTTCTTTCAAAGAGCTGGCTAGCTCGTCTTGGGAACTACTATTCCCGAATTCTTTCTCAACATTGCTAAACAATGGAGTTCAAGCACAACATGCAAAAACAGCTTCCTGGTGCTTCCAAAAGGTTCCCAAGCAACAGCGTGTCAAAACAGCCTCTCTCCTTACTAGCCAACGGCAAGCAACACACGTCCTAACAGCGAACGTAGTGGCGGAACTCACGGAGTGAGCTGTAAAACAAGATGGTTCTGAGAGAAGCTCAGAAAACCAGCTTTGGTCAACGAAGTCTCTTCTCGAGAGACTCTCGATAAACTCGGTTCTCATCATCGCTCAAAACATGCCAAGTCATGCCATGCAAAACAAGTCATGCTCACACCAAACATGCAAAAACATGTCCATGTCACATGTGTGTGCTCCATGCTCATTACCACACTAGCAAAGCAAGGCAAAAACAAGTCCTACGTCAAGAAAACCTTACTTCTGCTTAGCAGTAGCCTTCAGGCCTCTCAACACACGGTTGCAAAGCTTCACTGCAAGCTGCAGTCAACTGGAACAGCGAAAACACCGTTTCCTACTCAAGGCAACTCAGACAACACAAAAACTACAGGGACTATTGGGCAACCACAGAAAAGGTAACTTTTTCACACTTTTGGCTTGATGCCGTGCGGTCGCCCAGTATACTGCCCTCGTGCTTCTGCAGAAGCGTAGCCCGCCACTATTGCTGCTTGCGTTGACACAGAAGTAAGTAGCTTTGTGGCATGGTGAGAAGCTGAAACAACCTTTTTTTTTCGTTTTCGAAGTGCGTGTGAGCGAGGTCGTGTTTTGGTTGGTTGTTGTTTGTTGTTTGTTGTTTGGTCTGAACCAGAAAAGAATCTCCAAGCCAGTTTTGCTTTTGCAGGAGCCACAGCAGGATGTCTGAGCAACCTTGCTTCTGTGGGCAAGAGATGAAGTGCGCGTGCTTTGCATTCACGTAGTTTGGAAGCGTTTCACGTCCAGGATCTTGGACGTAAGTTTCTAGGAAGCACCCCTCTGTGCTGTCGAAGACCCCTTCACTCCAAATGTTTTCAACACGTGGAGTGTTTTTGACAAGTTGGAAGCTGTCCACAAGGACAATCCGGCGCCCAGACACAACCAAGAATTTGAGAAACCGGAGCGAAGACCTGGAAACGACGCTTCTTGAGAACTGACAGGACTCTAAGTCCAGTTCCTGTCTTCTGCAAACGACAGAGGACACTAGACACAGAAAAGTCAGCGTGAGTGCGTTTACAATCATGTTTCTATGTGTTTTTTTCTTTTTTGCACGGTTGGACCCTTCGCGTAATCAAACACATTTTCTGCCAAAAAACATAGAAATTCCTAAAAACAAGAATGCTATGCAGAGGCAAATGGGCATGAGGCGGACTTGAGGCAGATACTTTGGTGGGCCTGGTAGAATCTTGGTTTTCCGAATAGAGCCCGAAATAATGCCCGAAATATGTCCGATCCACCCTCCATAATGCTGAAACACATTTCTACCCAAAAACATAGAAATCCTTCTTCCTAAAAACTGGTTGCGTAAAAGTCAGTTGCGCGTATCCAAGAACGCAGTTTAAAAGAATCACAGATGCATTCTCGGGCCCAAATCATCATTGTTAAGAAGAAAGATTTCTATGTTTTTTGGCAGAAATGTATTTTGGCATGAAGAAGACTATTTCGGGTTCGATTGGAGCTCTTTGGAGGTTCTACCAGGCCTACCAAAGTATCTGCCTTACCAGTGCCCTCATAGCGCCCGCCTAGTGTCCGAAATAATGCCCGAAATAGTATTCGATCTATTTCTGCATAGTGTTCTAATTCACCTTCGATTTTGGCACTCTCAAACAGGATTCTGCACGTGCGCTGTTTTTGAAGGTTTTTGCGAAGAGATAATTCTGCGGCAGCAGCTCTAGAACTTGCTGTCCTCACAAGAACAAAACTGGAAATCGAGAAACACATAGACCTAGTCCACGCACTTAAAAATGTGCGAAAAATCAATAGTCCCACCAGGAATCTACACTCTACCAGAGGCCCAAAAACAAACATGTGAGAATTTGCGTAAAAACCATCTCTTCTTCGAACACTTTGAGGTCTTCCACTCTCCCTCCACGTCAATGTTGCAGAACACGCCGCGTCGGCCATCCGGCTCAGAACATTGACATGAAGTGGGCGGAGGAGCCATGCACCATCGAAGCAAACTTGACTGACTGTGGAATCTTTCTACGTGAACTCAAACTCTTTTTAACTGTTTCCCAGACCTGAGTACTAGAGATTTCACGACTTTGGGCATTGAGTATAGTGCCCCAATACATTTCTGTCAAAAAACAAAGAAAACTCTCTTTTTGAGCAGAAGCAAGTCCAGCGTTCAACCCTGATGTTTTACACTGCGCGGGTCCTACACCGTTTGGATTTTAAAAATTCTATTAAGAAAAGAGGAAGGGTTCAGTTGGACGTGTGTCGGACTTGCTGCGGTGATATGTTAGAGACTTGTTCACGAGCGCCGAGCCTTTGAAGGGCGCATCTTAGAGGCTGAAAAATCTTCATGAACAGTTGTTCAACCATGAGCCTTCCGGGTGGCTTAGCGAAGTAAGAAGCCGATAGTCACGCGCTTCGATGCTCTAAAGACAACAATGATTTTCTGAGACAGTGTCAACAGGGCCTAGATTCTTGCCAAAATTCTGGGCCAGCTCCCCACAAGGTTTGCAAAGCCAAAACTGGGCTTCAGAACGACGCTCTAACTGGACTCTTTCTCCTTGAGAAACATGTACTTTGCGGCAAGTGAATATCCAGTTTAGCAAGAATGGCGGTGTAATGTTCGGGCGGAATAGAAATACATTTTTCTTTCGATTCTAGAAGTACTCTGCGGCCCGTCCAGCTTTATCGCTAAGACTCTACGGGGGCAAGGG
>CAJNIZ010002274.1:15450-26632 GCA_905231905.1 Symbiodinium pilosum | reverse complement strand
TAAACCCTAAACCCAAAACAAAACCGGAAGCCCAGGAATCAGAAGGAGGACCGCAATGACCGACATCACAAGTCCCGGAGGGAGGCAAAAGTGGAGAAGTCCACCGGCATGATCACGCGGCTCACCATAACCCTGAAAGGGTTCATAGTCCTCCTTAAGTAGATAGAATATGGGGTATATGGGGATCTTATTATAATATACCCAAAGCCATATTCTATCTACTTAAGGGGGACTATAGGGGTTCAGGGTTTAGTCAAAGGAGTTTCGGATTGAGGGATTTAGGGTTTAGGGGTTTGGGCCTTTAGGGGTGTTTGCGGCCGCAGCTCAGAGTCCACATGCAGGGTTTAGGGATTGAGAGATTGAGGGTTTGGAGCGTTAGGGTATGGAACTCAGGGATTAAGGCTTGTGACTTAGGGTTGAGGGTCTAAGATTTAGGTGTGGGATATACAGATTTGGGCTGCGGCATAGAGGGGTGATGCATTTACTGATGCCGTTGCCGTGCGTGATCTTCATGTCAATCACCTGGTAGGAGTTGCACCAGTAGAAGGAATCAACGAGCTAGCAGCAGAGGTAGAAGTATATAAGTAGTAGAAGTAGCAGCAGCAGTAGCAGCAGCAGCCGCAGCAGTAGTCTAAGGGGATTTCGCTTGCCCAGCACTCCTACATTAGGACCGATCATATTCAATTGTCTGGGATTCCTATGGGTGTTCCCTGTTTGGTGTAGTGATCGCGCCACTGAGAGTCATAGTTTTATAGTGCCTGCCTGCAGTGCCAGGAGCGTCTCCTCTCCGTATGGATTTTAGAATCATTAGTACTCCGGTTGTTCTTCTTGGTTTCCAAATTACTCGCATATTGTCCATACTACTGGCTTGATGCATGTCACTTGGAAAGCCCCAACCTGGAACTGTTGGGTTTCGGTCACCAAGGAAGCTGATGGTAGCGGCAATGGGCATATGCAACCAGCTGGACGCTTGGCTGCATGCGATGGTCAAAGGTTCGCACGCAGCGTGGTGTTCATGATTTGGGCGTTAGGATTTGAGGTGCAGTATATATGGCTGCTGGATGAAGTTTTACACCCTAGGGTCCTCAAGTTCTTACATTCATATAAACTGTGGGGCCTGAGTGATGCATCAACAGTACCTATTTAATCCTATTCATATAAAGAGGTCCGAATTATACCGAACAAGCTGATGGCAAGTAGGTTCTCCAAATGATTCCAGAGTCCATTCTGTGAGGAGGGTCGGAGAAAACGCTACTGTCAGCTCCAGATACTGATCAGCTTGTTATCTCCAAGCGTGCTTGGGGGCAGTTCTGTCCAAAGGCTTCTATGACGGTTTGCTTTGGCATGTCCCAACACCTGGTCCTGGGTAATTCAAAGCGACCTCACCCGACCTCACCCTAAATTGTGGTTTATAAGGATTAGTACCAAAACGGCTTTAAACTGGGAATTTAAACTATTCTAAATTACCCTGCACTCCGCGTCCTCATCGTCGTCATCATCGTCATTTTCTGGCCGTCGTGGTTGCTGTTGCTGTTGCTGCTGCTTCTTATTTGCTGTTTGATATACCTTGCTAGCCACAGTTCCTGCCTTTACCTGAATCTACTGTGACGTGCAATAACATCACTTGCCGTGATCCTCATCCATTGTAGTAGCCCCTCTCTGATATTTGGCTCCCCACCGACCCCTTAATGTTGAGCTTTCTTTTTAGTTGGGGGCGTTGACAGGCCAATGTCCTCATGAAGGCTGCGCAAGAAATTTACCAGAAGGCCAGAGCCACATGCATTTGGAGTGCGGGATACAGAGTTGAGCGCACCTCTGTCCATAAAAATTTAGAGCCCTGTTAGTCCACTCATGGGTGAACCATGATCTGCGAGGGTCAAAGTCCTCGTACGTCCTGAGGTTTCTGTGCCACGTCTATGTACTATCATGTGCGATCCCTTGGCGTTCAAAGGTTGCCATGCTTCCTAATTATAGCATGCAAGGAGCGCTTTCTTCGAGCCGTACTATTTAGGGCCCTTTCAATTCGTCTTTAGATGTTGTGTTTCATGTTTACAGAATCCTCGAGCCATGGAACTAGGCTGCGTATCAGAACGCAGTTCTACCTCTCCGCAGTGATCCCCCAAGTCCCATACGTACCATTTGAGCCATTCGAGGATTCTACAGTTGGGCCATGTAGCGTCACGTACACTATTTTTGGTAAGCACTCTACCATTTATCATTCTGACCTCTGGGCTCAGGGATGGGATCTCACAGGACCTGGGGAGTGTGGAGAGTGCTATCCCCTCCTGACTGCACAAGACAATAGGCTGGTGATGTAGGTGGCACTCTGACATAACGCGCTCCAAATCCATAAAAGCCATGCAACACTGACCATTTCCGAAACCAGCTTTCCTCATGGCTACAGTCAATTCGGTGCACAGAGGCAGCCAAAAAAAGTGGTGCAATTTGTTTCATCCATTGTCCTCCAGTGCCCGATGTTGGTCAGTGCAGTTTTCAGCAGCGTACATGTCGACTGGGCCAGCAAGCTAAGTAGGTTAGTTGAGACAGTGTAAGCAGACCTTGGAGGAAAGCGTCACCATTTTTGTTCGTGCAAGGGCCTGTAGTAGCTTCCCTCGATTCAAACCGCCCAACAATCGCTCGAAGCATTTGCCAGGGAGCAGGCCGGTCCTGCTCCTCAGTACCCGCACAAGAGAAAGACGCAGAGAAAGACAGAGAGAGAGAGAGAGAGAGAGAGAGAGAAAGATACATATATATATATATAGAGAGAGAGAAAGAGAGAGAGAGAGATAGAGCGAGAGAGAACGCAAAGGAAAGCCGAAGCCAAATGCACTGGCGAGGGTTCTTCAACCATTTCAAACCTTTCCTGTCTGATCCTTCACCAGATAGGATCCCAACAAGGGAGACATGTGGTCGAGTCTAGTTAGTCCCCGAACAGCCTTAAATCACTTGATGGTCTTGGTCAACCTGTGAAGGTGAATTGGGAGGTGAACACCCGGCGGATCACCAGCAAGGACTATAGGCTTGAGGACGAATCTTGGCGGTTTAGGGTTCAGGGTTTCAGTTGTCCTGAGGGTTCAAGTAGCTGTATAGATAACAAGTTTGGCCCAAGTGGGATCCTATCTAGCTACCTTGGGCACAAGCTATCCACTATTTGCAGTTGGAACCGTAGGGTTGTTTGCAATCTGAGCTGAGGTGGTCAGGGCATATCTCAGTTCAGCATAGCGACCATGGCTTCCTTCCCGTCCTCTTACACACCCATGAGATAGTTTTCTAAAATAGGGGGGGGACCCAATCTGTACCCCAAAATATTACAATCCCTATTACGTGAACCCCCAAAAAGGTATCCCTAATTTTGGCAAACCCCGATAACACGCATTGGCACTCTAAGTGTACCATCTGTCATTCCGATCCACGCTTCCTGGCGTGCACGAAGGGAGTCACACTTGGACGAGTCTTCTGTTACTATGACTATTACTAGTATAACCGCCACTAGCAAACCCCTAATTGTAATGGCCATTTCTATATTCCTCTCCTTTCCATGTTTGACCAGCAATAGGCGTACGCCTCTAGGCTCCCACCAGCGGCTGTTACAATCCTGCAACTCCAAAGTAGTATAGTCTAAACTCCTTAGAAGGGGGTGATATTGGGGTTATATAGGACTACTATACGGGATATTAAGAGGGATACTCGGAGTTTAGACTACAGCTCATAGTGAGCTTCTCTGTGCTGCTGAGGGACACAAATGGAGATATAGTCTAAACTCCAAAAAGGGGGGTTATATAGGGGANNTTAGACAATGGCTCATATGGAGATATATGTTTGGTCACATCCGGCGAGCGCGCTATAATCTATTTAGCAGCAGATGGAACGCCAGACTGAAGAAGTAGAGTTCGCTGATCACACTGATTACGCCAAGCGACCCCTGAAGCCCAAACCAAAAAACTGGCAAACTCCCATTTCCAGATAGCACAGTCCCATCCACAGCGGTTGCGCATGTACAGTTTGCATCATCAGTTCCCGTAAGCCTTTGATCATGACAAGAAGTTGGAATTCTTTTTGTTTAGGGACCTCAGCAACTACAAGAAGCAAAAGTTCGAAGCATGCCCTAAACTCTAAGACCCGAAACCCTAAACCCTTAAAGCCTAAGGCTGACGGACTTCTGTAGCAGCCGGCTGGCTTGTCAACCTCACCCTAAGGGCCCAAGGACCCAAATGATAGGGCTTCAGGGTCCAAATACCATAGATATTATAGTATTTGGGCCCTAAGACCTTATTATTCGGGTCCTTGGACGCTTAGGGTCATGTAGGCCACGTTTTTTCTTACGGTCGTGGTGACTGGTGAGTGATGTTAGAGAGTGCATATAGGGTCCTTTCGGTAAAACGCTGAGAGTGCTTTAGGGTTTAGACTTTAGGGTTTAAGGGTTTGTATGCGTATATACGAAGCCTATGCGTTTTCATGTTTGGTATCCATCCAGGGAGCCCGGTAACAGAGTCAGTTGGGTTTTCTGTGCATGTTTCAGGCTTGGTAGGTTCATCGTGCCATAGAAGGTCATTGTCATGAGTATGTATAGTTTAAGCCTTTGGTAGAAGACAAAAACCTGAAACAACCACCCCCCAAATTGGGACCTTGTTGCTGCCATATGACAGCTGGGGTAACTTCATGATTCATGTCCTCAGGGCCAGATAGACCGCCGGAGAGACCGTCTGCCCTCGGGTGGGAACAGCGCGCACCAGTCGCAGAAGTCGGGCGTTGCGGCGCCGAGGCACAACGGTCTGGCAATAATCATGTTTTGGAGCTTCCGGATCCTCGCAAATCAAGTATCCTTGCTCCCCTTTCAGGCGTCGAACTGCCTTGAATGCTGGTTCACTCTAGGACTCTCAAAAGCCCAAACCCTAAACCCTAAACCCAAAGTAAGCATCAGTTCAAGGCTTAGAGCCCCAAGGTCAGGGTTTAGGGTCATCTGATGGGGGTCATGAGCGAACTCTGGGTCTCGGTCTCGCCGCAGCCACCCTGAAAGAATCTTGCACCAATCATTTGAGGTGCAATCTGATCACAGAGGGGCATATGCTCCCCACCAATTCCTGACAAGATTGAAATCAATCCGACGGGCGTGGTCTAGTAAAGCCGCCTCTGGAACACCCTAAACCCTAAACAGAAATGGGCAAAAGCGGCGGCTGGGAACAAATTTGAGTTTGCACTCTTAAAGAAGGCTTCGAGGGTGCCAACTCTCCAAAACAGCAGGTTTTAGGTTTAGGGTTCAGGGTTCAGGGTTTAGGGTTTAGGGTTCAGGGCTTAGAGGGTTTAGGATTTAGGGTTAGGGCCTAATTAAGGTTTGAAGTTTCAGTTATTGTTGGAGGCTTTGGTATTGCCACGATGTGTCCCTAAACCCGAAACCCTTAAGCTTGAGCCCGAAGGCCGAAACCTTCAAAGCGCCAATCCCTAGAAACCCGCTAGGTGGCCGTATTACGAAACACTCGTGGTACATATGTACTATAGTCTAAACTCCTTTAAAGGGGGTTATATAGGGATTATATAGGGGACTACTATAGGGGTTATTAAGGGGGATACTAGGAGTTTAGACAGTAGCTCATATAGTGGCAAATACGTATAAGAGGCGATCGGATATTATCTTTCCACAAATTATACCCCCCCTTAAGTAGATAGAATATGGGGTAAATGGGGATCTTATTAGAATATACCCAAAGCTATATTCTATCTACTTAAGAGGGGGTTATAGGCTTTTCTCTACCCGCAACCGCTTATGGCTCAAGCTTACGGCTGCAGTGAGCATTTTATATCAGCAGGGCACAGACTTCTCTCCTAAGCCATGGCACTGCGACGATCCAGCACCTGCTCTAAACAGGAAGATCTGGTAGTTTCCCAAATTAGAGGGACTCCATATGAATTGTAGTCTGAAGTCCTTAGAGGGACTTGTGTAGGGGACTGTATTGGGGACTACTACAGGGCTTTTTAAGGGGGATACGAGAAGTTTAGATTATGGCTCATATAGACCCCCAAATATTATAGTCCAAACTATAGGGACCCCCAAAAGGTACCCCTAATTTTGGGAAACCCCATTTACGACCAAGCTGACTGGGGGAGGGGGGTGGATTTCCCAAAGTCAAGGGCTTTCGAAGCACACACGGTCTGGATCTACAAGCGATGTTTGAACCCAAAGGCCCCCTAAACCCTAATCCCTAAGCCCCCATATACTTTGGGCCCAAAGCTGTTCCCACATACCTAGTTTGAGGCCCATGTATCTAGTCTACAACTACATGGACTCTCTGGGTAATCCCAAACCGACCTAGCCCCTAAAGCCTAGACCCTAATTCCTACATCGTCCTAGGTTACAGTTTCCTGTCTATTTAGGGTTTAGGGTTTAGGGTTTAAAAACGACCGTAATATTCCTGAATGGTCCCCTAATTGGGGATTAATTTGTCGGGTTTAGGGTTTAAGGGTTTCAGGTTTAGGTATACTCACCCTAAACCCTAGACGGGACCCATAGCTAACCCCACTACCCACAACCCAATCCTAAACACGAAGCCCCAAACATAGATCCTAAACCAGAAACACTAAACCCTTATAAACCTAAGTCCTAAACCCTAAACATTCACTCCTTACAAACCGAAATTCTAAACACCAAGCCCTTATAAACCTAAATCCTGAACCCTAAACCTGCGATTAGGAAGTCTCATCCTTGCTGCCGCCTTGGCGATCGTGGGAACTTGGTGCGCCAGCTTCGTGATGCCTTCCGCCGAGGTGGGTTTGATGGGGTCCCAGGGATATAGGGTTTGGGGCTTAATGTAGGGCTTAGGGTTTAGGGTAGGGTAGGGAAATACGATAGAAGCCCGAAAATGCGGTGTAGGGCTTTGCATGGAAGAACGACCTACACGGAGAATCACATGGAAAAGGAACTGACACATGAAAGGGCGATCTGGGATTCTATTGCGGTTTATGAGACTTGTCAATGTAGAAGCCTGAAGACTCAGTTCGGCTATCCCCGTTTAATCCCAAGATAACTATTAGCAACCCTTAGCCCTAAACCATGTCCCAAAACCCAACTCTATCTATTCAGGCCGCTGAGTGTTATGTAGGGATGCAGGGCTTGTGCGTTAGAGTTTGGTAACGGCGGATGTAGAGGTTTTTAATTGGTTTATAGAGTGTTGGTTACCGAGTCTCGTGTTCAAATTTTGTGGCGGTTCCGCTCACTGGAAGGAAGGTTGCCTGACCTCAGAAGTGTTCCAGGGAACCACAATATTCAGAAGTTAGATGGACACCCCACCCAGTATTAGTGACTATATAAGGCACAATAAGGATTATAGCAGGGTCCTCTTGTATTCCTGTTATACAGCTATTACAGGGTGGAGGGGTCCTCCTAATTCAGAAGGCCCGTGGAAGAAAGCTTGACAATCTTGACGTTTGTAGGTGGCCAGAAGTGGAGTGCTAAGCAACCAAAGATTCTTGTTCAAACTGCGATAACCATATCTGAACCCCAGAAGTATGTAGACTCACGGTTGTTTGGCTCTCCATTTGCTTTGGGCAGTACTTTACTTACTTTTAAAACCTTAAAGCAGTAAACCATTAACCCTCAGCCCTCCTACTCTTGAGGTCCAGGCCGGGTGGCGCCATAACTGCCCGACTTCCGCTGTGGGGAAACCCCTAAACCCCAAAATGGTTTAGGGTTCAAGGGTTTAGAGTTTAAGGGCTTAGATTTAGAAGGTTTCGGGTTTGAGGGTTTAGGGTTAAAGGGTTTAGGGGTTTAGGGTTGAAGGGTTTAAGGTTCCTACCTGTCAACAGCCAAACGAGCGATTGATCCTAAATCCTACAAGCCTAATCCCTACCTACCCTGCACCCTCCCCCACATATGAACGCTGATCTGGCCTTCTTTCTCAGAGGACGGTAGCTTTTGAAGGACCCACTTGGGGATCCCCTCGCAATTTGGGTGAGTGTAAATCTTCAACCCTCAACCCTGTTGTGGATGGAGGGGATCTTGCAACACCGTGCCTCCCTAGAAAAATCCTGGACAGTGTGGACTGGAGGTAGTGCAAGCTTGTAGGGTTTAGGGCTTGGGGTTTAAAGCCTAAACCCTAAAGCCACAAACCTAAAGCCATAAACCCGGAACCCTGAAACCATAAACCCCCAAACCCTAAATTAAGCCCTAAACCCTAAAAACCAGAGGCCCTGAACCCCAGAACCCCAAACCTAAAACCGGGCAGACGGAAATGAGGTGCCTTTAAAAAACTAACAACCTTTACCCGCCTATGAACCCCCTACCTTGAGGGCCAGGGGGATTGCGAGCCGGGGATTATCAGGGGTAGTAGGGTTTAGGGTTTAGGGTTACTATACGGATCATAAGAATAAGTAATGAAGTTTGACTGACCCTAAACCCTAAATAATCTAGTAGTTTCCGTTTTTTCCACTTCTCAGTAGGTAGTCCAGGCCTTCCAAGATTAGCTATGTTTCTATGAGTTATGTTTCTATTCTGTGAGATATAAAGTCCCCGTATTAAATAAGCTCAAGTATGACTCCTCCGGCTCAGGGCTCTCGCGCGGGCCGGCGTGAGGCGCTTCTGGGCTTAGCCGGTGCCGCAGCCACGGGGCTCTCTGCTGACCCAGCCATGGCGTTCGAAGAGGCGGGCGGCTGGGCGTTTAGGGTTTAGGGTTGGTTTAGTGTTGTTTTTTTGGGGGGGGGGATACAAGGCAATGCAAGAGCAAATGGAAACTGGTATGTAGGGTCTAGGGTGTAAGGATCGTAATAATTTGGCCCTCCTCACTCCCCCTTACCATGAATATTCCGGTAATATGTGACAATGCTATGTTGAGCGGTTGTTATGGGGGGGTGTCTTCCCTAAGCCCCTCAACTATAACTTCCAACTCTTTTCCCTGGACCGCACGAGTAGGTAACATAATGACCGAAGACCCAGTAAAAAGAGTGCACCAGGCCATGATTCTACAGACTACTGTGGGTCCACATAGGTGTTTTAGAGTTTTTGGGGGTATCGAGTTTAAAGTTTAGGTTGGCATGGGAAGGAATAGAAGAGAAAATGGAAAGAGTTAGATCATGACGACACTGTTTAGGATTCAGGGGTCAAAGAAAACGGATTTAAAGCAACAGTGGGATCTCTCAGCTTGAGGCCCCAAGATGTAGGAGATCCGCACGGAGATTGGTAATTGAATCCGGCCTTGGTGTTCTAGAGCTTATAGAGTTTGCGGTGTAGGGTTTAGGGGGATTCTCCTCTTCAAACCATGGAAAGGTTTAGGGTTCTAGGCAGGGCGGGGTAATACTAAGCCCTAATACCCTAAACCAATCACATGTCGAGGTGGGCCAGTGGCTCGGATACTACAGCGACCCTCAGCACCCCATGTGCCCAAGAAACTCAGCTGGCTCTTAGCACTTTTGTTTGAGCTTATGTCAAGGTTTCGCTCTTCAACGAACCAGTCAGGGGTAGGGTTCAGGATCTAGGGTTTTTATGGTTTAGAGGTTTAAGGCTTACCAAGGGACCATTAAGGGTGGACTCATAGGGGTCCTTGTTTGGCCGTGCAGTAGAGTCCCGAAAGATTCCGAACAAGGAACACATGTCCACTCGTTATATTGTAAATAATGACTGCAGCTTAAACCCTAAACCCTAAACCTCGGGGTTTACATTCCGAAGGTCTGACCGTCAAGCTGCCGAACCTATGGAGAATCAAATGCAAACATGAACTGGAAGCTACCGTTTAGGGTGTAGGGCTTTGTGTGTCCTATTCATCGAAAACGAGAGGCCATAAGCTTAAGAATCAGGAGTGTCCTAGAGTCAGCTAAGATGTCTAAACCCTATTCGAATCAAATTCAGCTAAGGAAAGATCGTGTATGAGTACGACCTCTATGAAAAGGCACCGCGTAGAGGGTCGGCGGGGCATTTGGCTGGAGATTGGTTAGAACTTCAGAGGACTTCTAGGTCCCCTTCAAGGGATTATAGGGATGTTTAGGGAAAGGAATTAGGGTTTAAAGGGTTTGTGGAATGTTTAGGGATAAGGGATTAAGGTTAGGTTGTTAGGTAGTGGCAGATTTGAGGCTCTCAGGTATGGGGTGTAGAAGGTGTACCGTACTTGTGTACAGGATTCCACATGCTTCCTTCCAACTTTGTGTGTGAGGGTGTCTTGGTTACTTCTCGAATTCTCAAAGATTTGCAACGTTGTGTTATGTTTTGTTGTACTTGGGGCTCAGCAGCCTGCGATGTGGGCGAATCGGGCACATCTACCTTCACGAGGATGCGATGAGAGCGGGGCCCATCTACCTTGTTATAGCCCCCAACTCTATTGTGATTTTTGTGGCCATGCTCTTTTCTCCTATGCGTGATGAGTGGGTCTGCGTTGGTGAGCTTGGCCCTAAACCCTACACCATTGAAAAGGATCCCTAGCCTCCAGGCTACACGCTGACTCAAGCTGAGGGACCTTCGATTTTGGCTGTATATTCCAAGGATGGAACCGGGTTTAGGGTTTAGTTCTGCAGGAGGACGGTATGGTCTGGGGCATCCCCTTAAAGATTCGATGGAGGAAGTCCTATGTGTGGTATGCGAGGACTTATGTATTTTGGGGTATGTATCCCCAAAACCTAAGCCCTAAATGGTAGTTTGGCCAAGACTTTGAATCTCACCTGCATGGAAAGGCGCAGGTAATGGTTGAGGGCGGAGATGGCAATCCGGGCTGCGAAAAGAAGGTGCAACAGGGCTGTGCGGGGGGAGGGTCAGGGGGACGTAAGAAGTATATACGTTAAGAATGGGGATAACTGGGGCTACTGTATGTGTTTTATGGGGTATTAATTTAGTAAGTCCCCCTGACCCTCCAACTTTGGAGGGGTTTCTTCAGAACTGCGGCTTTTGTACAGAAAGCAGGAATAGTTACAATATTAATCGTAATATGAGGGTTTAGGGTTTAGGGGCATTGTGAGAAACATCTTCACAGATATCCATGTAATCAAGAGCCTGACGGAAGGGCCTTTGGTCGGGAGTTGTTCCGCGTCCCGGAAGGGCTTTACATGGTTTAGTCTGGTTGAGTGGTACCATCGTAACATATAACTCTCACTTGCTTCCCTGTTTTGAGAGTGCTCTCCATCCTCCGTGCTCATTTATGTTCTACCCGAATCCAGCTACCGCGTTCCCACTATTCAACTTTAGAACACATGTGGGGTTGTATAATAACCC
>CAJNIZ010002274.1:0-15350 GCA_905231905.1 Symbiodinium pilosum | reverse complement strand
AGAGTCCATGAATTCCCACTCCATCTCCTACTCTTACGACAGTCAGAACTGCCTGACTAATTGTTGTTTTGTTGACAGCTAATTACTAGCAGTTTAATACTTGGAAAAGCAAGGAAGCCCCAAACACAGCAAAACGATAAGGAGTAAAAAAAAACGATAAGGTTGAAGTTTATGAAGGATTCAATACGGGGTTTTTATACAACCCCATGTGGCTTCTTGTTTAAGATGTGGGGCTGAGGCATCATCAAATGCCCGAAGCAATGCTTGGCAAGGTTTGGGACACCCTGCTTCAACCTGAGAACTCAACACCTGAGGGTGGAAGGTCCACTCTCACCCGATGTATGCTTCCCTCTGGTGTTGAAGTGGCTCTCTCCCGATGGTGACACTATTCGACCCTGCTGCTTGTGGATGGGGAGTACTTTTGCCCCAACAAGGCATTGCCTGGTTGCACGAGGGATTGCTTCCGGGCTTGCACTATTCGCATGGTCAGTGGAGTTCGCACCTCAAATAGATCGCAGTCAAATTCCACCCGATGTGTTGTCTCACGAAGGCGAGCCATAAAGATAGAAACCTTGACGAAGTGCTTATGCGGTCAGTGACCGGCACTCAAATGCCTGCCGTGCTTCGTCTACATGAGTGCTGAAACAACCCTAAACCAAGAGTTTAAAGCCTAAAAAGCGAACACGTTCACTTTGAAGCCAGGTCTAAAACACGAGCTTGCCATCCCTAGAGCCCTAGAGAAAGCCTGATCTCCTGGGCTGCTGCTAAGGAACTTAAATTAAGTTGCCATAACCCGGGTATATAGTAATTGATAGGGTTTGCTTATTCTAGTAACTAAGGTTAAGTTCCTTGGCAGCAACCCAGTCTAGAGCGCCTGTGCTTGAAGAGGTGCTGACGCGGTGGACGGCAAAGGTTGACGTTAAGCCAGGAGCAGACACTTGGGGGCGCTTAGGCATTTCACGTATTGCACAGGAGGGGGCGCTACCAACATAAAACTTTTTTCAATTTTTTCCTTAGAATCCCTGAATAGCGTAGCGCAACGAGGCTTGGGAACAAGTTTGATAAATTCCTGTGTCGCGCTCCGATGTCCGAATGTAAACCAGGCTCAATATTGCTGGTTGCACTTCTAAAAGATTCTTAAGAAAAAGTAAGCAGGCCAAACTGAAGCTCAATCATCTTCTATGGGGAATCATTGGAATATGGGCAGACGGTGCTCAGGGTCAAGGAACGCCAAAGGGATCCCTCTCCGCCTCTTACCAAGGTAGTAGCCAAATTTTGGGACCCTAGATAAGGTGTCGTAAAAACTCCTTAAAGGGTGGTGGTTCGAAAGGGGGGTTATTATATAGAGGACTATTATAGGGCTGATCAAGGGGGAGACTGGGAGTTTAGACTATAGCTCATATACCCGCCAATGGCGGAGCCCGTAGCGCACACTCATCCAATGCCACTTTGCTTCTTCCTCGGAATTGGGGTAAAATGGGGACTCTAGGGATATAGAGTTTACAAGAAGATTGTTGGGGGGCCCGTTGGGGTTGTTAGCTTTCAGAAGCCATGTTTCCTTTGCACAATCACCCAAAGAGTTCTCGGAGCGCTTGTCTCCAGACTGTCCCTAGGGTGCCCCCCTAAACCCTAGACCCTAAACCCTAAACCCACCCCAAGAGCGCACATTTTTCAGGCTTGTCTCAAGGCTGGAGTATGAATGAAAGGAAATCTGAACCAGAAGTCGGGGTGGGGTTGCTCAAAGGTCCATAGGAGAGCCCATAGGATGGTAATGCCTGGCAGGGCCACTACTTGGAGGGTCATGGGGACTTAGTAAGTAGGATAATAATGGGGATAAGTATGGTTATTATATGGATTATAGGGTTTATGAACCTACTTACTAGATCCCCATGACCCTCCAAGTAGGGTCCTCCAACATTGAAGAACTTCGAGAGTCTGTCCTTGAGCCTAGGACAGCATCACCGTTGACTTCAGCAAGAAGGGTGGCCCTGCTGGCGTGGTGGGGAAATGGGAGAAGGACAGAAGTTGCTTGGGGAGTTCTCAATGCAGATCAGGGGTAATAGTATTAGGATTGTTAGCAAGTGTGTTGGTTCCCTTTTGAGGGGAAGACCGAGTCAAAATGAATCTCATCAGCGGACCTGCAGTAGTTTAGAGGATGGAATTGTCTTCCCCGATGGCAACAAGTGGAAGAAGATCATTTCGGCCGGCACCGGTGGGGATCAGATCCGCTGAGCTCGTAGCAAGAACAGGAAGTGATGACTAGTTAGGCAGCCGTCTTTTTCACCACCTAGACTGCACGAAAGCAGGAGTGGGTGCCAAAACAGCTTGTTTAGGGTTCCCTTCCTATCAAAGATGTGAGCTGTTGGGAGATCACTGCTGTCCAAGTCTTGCTTCTGAGTACTGGGGGATGGTTTACATAATTAGAGCAGCAGGAACTCAGAAATTTGTGTTTCCAACATACACACACACACGCACACCTTTCAATACACACTAACATCCTGATATCTGATTCCCAAGAGCCATGTTGCCAAGCTGAGATCAAGAAAACCCTTGAAGTATGGAATCTGGCAAATGAGGGCCAACATCAGATCCTGCAAGAAACAGAAACTGCATGCGATGCCGCATGACACCGCAGATTCTAGGTTGTCGAGCTGGGATCCTGTTTTTGGCCCTCTTATAGCACTGACCCTGGCATTTAAGGTGTTTAGGGTTTAGGGTGCACTAGGTAGAGATGGCGGTTTTGACAAGATATTGGTGAAGTGCCAGTCAGACTGTACATCTGCCATCTAACTGACACTTAGAAAAGGAGAGGGGGGGCGTGAGCCCAAACTTAGGGGTGCCATCATAGGGGTTATATACGGTATATATAAATATACGGATAATAGAAAAGAAAATGGAAGCTACTATTTAGGGTTTAGGGTTGGGTTTTTCGAAATTAGGGATACCCTTTTGGGGGTCCCCATAATACAGACTATAGTATTTTGAGATCTAGGTTGGGGTCTTCTTATTCGGGGAAACTACCATATGCATCAAAATGCAGCCATGTAGAAGCGCTTCAGGGCGATCAAATTAAATTAGGGTATACATGGGGATTGCATGTAGGGATCATGACGGGTATACATGGGGCACACAAGCCAGCATGGTGGGTATCTCTGGAGATCACATAGTGAATTCCTTCGGGATCCGCCTCCCCCAGCCCCACCCTCACTCCCCCGTAAGCACGAGTTAGCCGTGTGGGAGGGCAGGTTTTGAACGTCTTGCCAGCAATCTATTTGATCAGATCCCGACCTGGATCTCTAGGGTTCAAATCTGCAACACAACTTTAGACCCTCAACTTAAACCCCAAACCCTAAACCCTTACACTTCAGGGTTTAGGTTATAGGTTTCAGGTTTTAGGTTTTAGGGTTTAGGTAGAGTTCAGGGCTTTAGTATTCAGGGTCTGAAGGCAGAGTAGGCGCAGCTCCGATTCAAGAATAAAGCGCGGCATGGGTGAAGCCTCAAACATACCCAACGCCGTCCAGACAAGACTTGCAGGCAGAAAACCTCACAGGTGGTTATAAGAGAATGAAGGGACAAAATATGCGAATCTTCTCGGGCACTGCATAGGGGTACTATTGGGATTCCGTTCCCCCCAGCAACCATTAGGGAGACTTAGTAAGTAGGTTAACAACCCCTACAACTCATGTAGTAGCCCCAATTATCCCCATCATGAACCCAAAACCCTAAACCCGACCCTAATCCCTAAACCATCCTAAACCCTAGTACTTGCGAAGTCCCGCTGACCGTCCAAGCTGGGTGGAAGAGCGGGACTCACCGGATTCGGCTAGGCTTGCAAGAGTGATTTTTAGGGTCTTCCTAGACCTTCCAAAATAGTTCCTTGTTGGGTTTGGTATGGTTTTGTTATTAGGACTCTTATTAGGATTACCAAAAAATACTACATTGGAAGGTCTAGGTCCCTTCTAGGGTTTAGGGTGTAGGGGCTTAGGGTTGAGGTCTTAGGGTTTAGGGTTCAGGTTCAGGGCTTAGGGTCAAAAACCATGCGGCTGCAACAGCCTACAACCCGGAGGACGTTCAACGATGCCTTTGCAATTTGTAGGATGCTTACCAGAAGAAAATCTTTCAGACCCGAGACGCTGCGGGGATGATTACCCAAAATTAGGTCCCGAATTCTACGTTTCTGCCGACAAGTCTACATTTAAAAAAATGCTCTTGACAGCTCGCACAGCAGCTCTATCCCTGAAGTGTCCCATGCTTATTCTTCATGAAGGAGCCGTATTAAGGACTATCCTGAATCCTGAATGAGGGCCGTCTCCGTAATTTTTTGGAGACCCGCATGACCTTCCGGCAGGCAAGGCCGCAGGAAGTCAGTTGGGGGCGGCAGCGCTACTGGTCCGCCGTTCAGTAGAGAGACAGGCCCCAAACAACGTAGTGCTGGGTTGTTGGTCATGCCTGTTAAGGACTGTAGTTCAAATTAAGTCACGATAGTAAGGAAACCCTGTATTCCACCACATGCCCATTTTGTGGTAGCTTTATCTAAGTTCCTTAACACCAGCCCCGATCACTAAACCCTGAACCCCAAACCTTAACCATTTGAAAGCTTGATCTGACATTCGCCACCGTGCCCCATTTTCCACACCAGTTCATTTCAATTCAGGAGCCCGCTCTAGACTTCAAACCCTACATCCCAAACCCTAAATCCTAAACCCGAAGCCCTGATCCGACAAACTTGAAGCTTTGGGGGACAGAGATCCTTGAGCCAGATTCAACACCCTTTAAGCTGGGTTGCTGTCAAGAAACTTAATGACCATATTATGGGGGGTAGAGTAAATAATGGGGTTTCCTTATCATAGTGCCTTTAACAAAGTTCCTTAACAAAATCAGAAACCCTTTAAGGTCTTTCCAACTCACACGCACCAAGCCCTGATTTCACCCACCGGCCAGCAGTGAGCAACCCTTAAAAGGATTCAAATGGGGACTCAAAAGAAGGCAACCCTAAGAGTGGGTTTAGGGTTCAGAGTATAGTAGGAATATAGCTACCAGGGTCCTCATGCCGCATGCCTTTTATATTCCTACTGTATTCTTGGGGTTCATTCTGCGCGGGTCCTCATTTGAGTGGTTTTAACCCAGGGAATTCTGGTCGGTAGGATCTGCTAGAAACCTTGCAAGATGTTGCGGCCCATGCTCCTTGTAGAGTGCAGGGTTGAGATAATTACCAAGAATATCCCTTAATAACCTTCACCTAGCTATAGATGCCCCACAGCCCTATATATGTACCCTCTAGGGTCCTAGAATCTCCCTAAAAGGCCTCCAAGGGGGCCCGTACTTCCAACCTTTCGTGCATCCATCCGCTCACAAAGAGCTTATGCGGTCTTGGGGGCGGGGGAAGGTTTGCGCGCGTAGTTAATGCTAGCGGGAGCCTGCACAATTTTTGAACATATCCTGATTTCTCAAGCCCATCAAACCCCTCAACCAAGAATGATTTCCCCTGTATAACTCAAGGAACCAATACACCCCAGACACTTAGGTTACCCCCAGCGGCCGCAAAGCGCCCTCAGCCGCGGGCAGCCGGCGATCGCGGCTTGGGGAAGAGACCGAGGAGGGGCCGGGGAGGGGCTTAGGATTCAGTGAGTTTGAAGGAATTTGTGGAGGAGTCTCTAATGAGTTGGCGTCCTTGTTGGGACACCCCAGTTGGCTTGGGTGGGTTGCTTTGAGGTTTTGGCTTTGTAGGATAGGGTTTTAGGTTTAGAGTCCTGTGGTCAACGTACAGTTTTGGTTTTGGCGTGTCTCTTGATGTGCTCTTTTACATGTTCCGGGAGTACTGCTGTGCGATCATGTTGTGCGAGTTTCTACAAAGGCGGAGTCCTGGCATTCAGAGGCCCAGTTCCAGGTTGAGAAAGTTGAGGCTCTGGGGTTCGGGGCCGGGGAATTTCTCTAGGGTTGAGGATTGAGGTACGGCTTGGGGTGCAGGCCTCAACCCTAAACCCAGAACCCTAAAGCCTAAACCCTGGATTAGCTCACAATTGCCAAAGCCTCCAGATCTGAGGGAGATCTTGGAAGTTTACGGATGGTCACCGGTCACAAGTAGGGCCGTCCCATATAAGCCTATATCCCTACCTGAGAACTTATACATTCTTGTTAAAGTGTAACCCCTAGGAATTATTAAGC
Source organism: Symbiodinium pilosum (assembly GCA_905231905.1). Classification (NCBI taxonomy): domain Eukaryota; class Dinophyceae; order Suessiales; family Symbiodiniaceae; genus Symbiodinium; species Symbiodinium pilosum. The sequence continues at coordinate 9,185 of CAJNIZ010002274.1, read as the reverse complement.
ATATGAGTGTTATCATAGGTTAAGGGGGACTACAGTTATAGATACCCCACTAGTAGGATCTGGACCATGCAACCATTCTAGGGAGGCATGTGGGATGGTATCTGGACCATGAAGGCGTTTGTCTGGGGTGTGAGTGTAGCTTTCGCTGCGGATGCGTCACAGAAGTTATGTACAAACAGTGCGCTTTTATGCCTTGCGTGTTTAGGGTTCGGAGCTTCGGGTTCAAAGTTGGACTTCTCGGCTGTTAGGTCAAGGCGTTGGAACAAAGCAATTTTGGGCGCTGGGACTATAGAGATGGGAGGAGAGCATGCTGAGGTACAAGCGTTCCATCACGTCTCTCAGAACTACCGTTCCCATCCAGGCGTTCTGTCCGTGCGCGCAGCATGATAACAGCAACTGCCTGGTACAATGGCCGGGTTAAAAGGTCTGCACCAGGAGGCGAGTACTAAAACACCTGATAGGTATGTTGTTGACACGGACTAGTTCGGAATACTAAGAGGGTCAGGGGGACTTAGCACGTAGGTTAAGAATGGGGATAATTAGGGTTACTATATGGGCTATAGGGATTATTAGCCTACTTACTAAGCCCCCCTGACCCTCCAAGCATTGTGCTTTGAAACGCCAGTCTAAAAAAATTGGTTGGAAGTTCTTTCAGCACTCCACAAACCAGACAGACAAGGAATCCAAACAGAAGCCGACCAGCTTCACATGAGCTACAGTCTAACCTCCTTAACGAGGAGTTATATAGGGGACTACTATAGGGGTTACTAAGGGGGATAAAGGGAGTTTAACATAGCTTTGGGGACTTCATGCCTGAAAGCCTGATCCAAATCTGCAGAATTCCCCCTGGCGCAGTCAGCAAATCTTGCAAACCTTACTGGTGCAAGAGTATCTATGGGGATTGTGAAGGGATGATTATAAAGATCCAATCCATCACTGTCCCTTAACCACCAGTAGCCCCAGTAAGACACTTTAAAACACCTTTGAGTGTGGATTTACGAAGACATTGGTTGTAGCTCCCTGTACACGTGGCTTTTAGGATGCAGGGAAGAACGGCACTTCCCACCATAGCAATGTTAGGCAATGTTCATCAAGCTCATTTGGCAATAAAGTACGGAAGCGAGTTTATCGCGGTCATGCCGTGCATTAGATGGTACCCCGCAAAGACAACTCCTACCCCTAACAGATACTCCCCCACCCCACAATATTCAAGATGGCCCCCAAAATACAAAGTCTCTTAATCATTAACGGGGCCTGTGCAGGGGGATTTAATATGCGGGAGAAGGGATGGTGCCAACTCGTCAGGCTTAAAGCAAACAACCTTGGCAAAACAATGGCCCTTGAAATCATGTTAGGGTGTGGGGCCATTATTTTTGCTTACTACTTCCGAGGGCTTGGTGAGCCTTAGACCTGAAACAAAACCGGACCTAAACCCTAAACTGCATCATCCAGGATCCCAGAGAACCTGGCAACCAACCCTCAGTGTGCGTGATTTGCGTGGCCACTTGGACGTCACTGGTGCTCCAAATAACCCGCGACCCTCAAAAGTCTCCAAAACAATGATCTTACTTCGGAGAGGGAGCTATACGGGCTACATGCGCTACTTGCCAGCTTGTCTGTGCCTTTGCCGGGGGCAGCAGCAACCTTCGGCAATAAACTTGCTAGGATTGTGCCCGCGCTATTGACTCGGGATCCTAACCTTGAGCCCTTCTTTGCTAAACTTGCAAGTTTGATGCTGTGGCCCCCAGGCAGCAGCCGTCCATGCTCTTGCGTGACCAAGGAGAGCATGTTTGGTGCCCTGGGCTGGGATGTGGATTGGACTGCCCCGGCTTCAGCCAACTATGGCATCAATGTTGCTAGGCTGGCAATAGAAGATAGCCCAGGTGGGGCTATGTAGGGGCTATACTTGGATAATCGAAAAGAAAATGGAAAATAATTTAGGGTTTAGGGTTTAGGGTTGAGAAAGCAACCATTACAAGCGCAATCCCAAGTAGTGGCCGTCATGCATGATGGCTTTGTGCACAAGTGTGCGGCTTCAGTACATGAGATGCCGGTCTGCATCTCACGAGCAGTAGTTGACAGTGTCAAGCTTTTGCATTTCTTGCGCTGGACAAGACCAAAGGCGATGTCCATATCCTAAGCGTGGAGGCGAGCTGTTGAATCATCAGAACTTGGGGCATTGAGATTCTGCAACGCCAGATGAAAAAGCACGCGGAAAGTTGAAACACAAGATAAGTAGATGTACATGTGCGCATACATCCTGAGAAGTGGGCATTGTCAAGTTGGCATCTAGATATTCCTTCAAAGGAACCCGACAAAACTCAGAAATCCCGAGCAACAACGAAGGGTTCAGGGATTAGGGTTTGGGGATTGGGGATTAGGAACTAGAGTTTAGGGATTAGAGGCTGCTACCCTTGTCAGACATCTTCTCATGCTGCGCCAGTTCTGGAATATCGAGTTTCTTGTTCCGGAGTGTTGGTCTGATGTGATCTTGCATTCCATTCCTCATCAGTGTGCCGCTCTTTGGAGGGAGTGCTCAGTTGTCTCGACGTTCTCGGCTTTTCCGAGGAGTTGGGATAGCCATCTTCCGGGTTTCGCAGGCTTGTGCTGAATACCAGCATGCTTGTCCACAGTTGCGGCTTCTGGCATCTTGCAGTTCTAGATTCAAAAGGGTAAATCTTTGTGGCATAGACCTGCACAATCCCAGACAGAGCCACAGTTTTCAGCGTGGTCCCCACGACTCCTGCCAGATTTTTTGTCCACCCTACTTGGAGGGCCAGGAAAACTTAAACAGCAGGTTAGGATTAGGGTTTGAGTAATAAGGAGGATATCCTCAAGTTTATTCACTCAGTCGCCCTGACCCTCCAAGTAGCAAGCAAACGCGGAAATCAGCAACCTTTTCCTATACAACCCTTAGAACCCACAACAGGATACGGCCATTGCACATTGCTAGGAAGCAGCTTCACTGTAGTTTTTGGGAGAATAAGTGTCTTTGTGTAACTCAACGCACGACGTAGCCGCATCAAGGAACCCGACAGGGCGGCCATGACCCACGGTTTGGAGTTTGGAGTCCAGAGGTTAGGGTTTAGGGTTTGGAGTTTAGGGTTTCGGGTTTAAGGTTTAGGGCAGGGGGACTGGACTACCTATTCCCTCACCCGCTCCCCTTCAAGCACCAGCAAGGTTCAGACCTACACTATCCCGTACTTTAAAGGTTCAGGGCCTCCTTAAAGCCCATAGCTGTACCTTTGGCGGGGGGGGAGGGGCGGTCCTAAGAAAAATTGGACCCCAACCCAGAACCAGACCAAACCCACAGTGCACGACTTTGGGAAGCCCAAAAAAGTTCACCCATAAACTGAGCCCTTGAACCCCATCCCAAAACTCGAACCATGTCCCCCTAAACCCCAAAACTCCATGGCTTGAGCCCTGAAGATGAGGCTGGGGCAGTGAAAACGAAGCTGGAAGAGGTGACGCTAGCTTCGGCTGCTGTTGTGGAGAGAGAATTCAGTTAGTAGAATTCCACAATAAGGAAACCCTGTTCCTCACTGTACACATGATATGGTAACTTGAATCAAGTTCTTTAACAGCAGCCCAGTGGGCTGATTTGAATTCAGTTACTAGAATCCTAGAATCAGGAAACCCCATTATCTGCTATACACCGAGAATTTGGTATCTGAAATCAAGTTCCTTAACAGCAACCCAGTAGCGTGGTTCGTCAGGAAGGGGCGGAGTAGATCTCTGAGTACCTTGAGGCTCTCAGCTACGAATTCCTGTCTTCCGATCCTTCATTCACTACGAACTAAAGGCTAGCACGCGTGGACAAAGCCCAGGCAAATTGGGGACGGCATGGTAGGAATTAATAACACTGCGAGCCTGGGTTAAAGTTGTATATAATATATTCCTTAATACGTCCCCGCGTAACCCCTATGCATACCCTTTTTGGCCCCCCCAACCCAACTCTCGTCCGTAGCTCATGTCACATTCTTCCCTGGCTAGCTCTCAGAATCCAGGTATCAGCAGGAACCTAGGCCTTGTTTGCATGCCATGGTGTGGCATAAACTCCTCAATCTTGCGAAAGAAGTAGAAGAAGAATCTAAACTCCTTAAAGGGGTTTATATAGGGCATCATATTAGGGCTCCTATAGGGGTTATTCAGGGGGATACTAGGAGTTTAGCTCTCTTCCACCCCGTATGCAATGCTCATATATCTCAAATATATACATAGCGAGTGAAGTAGGTACCAACACTTTCTTCCCCAAGTGCCTTCAACATAATGTAGAAAACAGGATAGTCACATGTCATGGTCCTAGGTTCCTTGTATCACTTTGTACACTACTGTACCCCAAAAAGAGGCCACGAGCCTGCAATCTCTATACATCCCTATACAGCCCTACTTTCTACTTAAGTCTCCGGTTTTCATGTCATTGTCCATTGTTGAGAATTAATTACCCCTAAACCCTAAACCTGCGTGTGCAGGTTGTGCAGCTGCTCCAACCCGCTCAAGCGGGCGCTGCGGTTGAGTTGCTTGATTCGCTGCTGGAGATACACGCGGCGCCGATGAATGCAGGTGAGGATTGGGGTTTAGGGTTTATGTAGAATACTGGGTTGCTGTGATGGAACGTAAATCAAGTCAAAAGGAAACCGTATTGTTTTCTGTATATCCATAGTATGGTAACTTAGGTCAAGTTCGTTAGCAGCAACCCAGAAAATGGACGGTTTGGTTGGTTTTCTAACCATGAACTTACCTCCTTCTGTTCTTAGGGTCCGGGTAGCGTTGCATGCCAGGAACATCGCATTTCCTGTTCTCGGTTAAATATGGATCAAAACGTTAACACCTTGGGCAAAATTCATGTCCTAATGGCTCGAACCCTGCATGTACCAGTGTACAAGTTTTTGTCAAAACCAGACATCCAAGTTGAAGCAGACCGCCTGGTAGGTCTCTTCTAATGGTCTAGGGCATAGGATACACAATATGCAGCATACATAGAGGTGCTCCGTTTCCAAGTGTCCAGAAGACAGCCGTCCAAAAACAAAGGTTTATCTCAACAAGGAGTCGCAAAGGGTTTAAGTACCCAAATAAGCTATAGTCTGAATTACTTTAAGGGGGTTATATAGGAGGCTATTATGGGGGTCTATTAAGGGGGATACAGGAGTTTAGAATATAGCCCATATAGGGATTATCAGTTACCCAAACCATGAACCATCAAGGGGAGGTCCTGCTACAGGAGCCCTACTTTGTACTATGTAGGTACTTGCTACCTTTTGGCAGTCCCAAACCCCACGGGATTATGGGGCGATGTAAGTCTATCTCGGAATGTCTAGCGGGTAGGATTTAGGGCTCCCAGAGCTACCAGTTCCCAGAGTTTAGGGTTTAGGGTTTAGGGTTTAGGGTTTAGCCAGCTCAACCATAATGGTTCTGATGATGGGGCGGACATGGACAATTTCAGCATTGCTAGTGTCCTTTCACGGTGCCCGTGCATGTGTATACATGTATACACAGATACAGACAGAGAGCCCCTTGATTGTAGAGAAGATCCAAGCGTCACAGCCTTTTCCTATGTAATTAGTTCGATACATGGCTAAAGTATACCACACTTCAAAACATACTGAGGCTCCTAGCCCTGGACCCTGACCCTGCACCCCTAAGTTTTGCCCTAAAGACCTAAACCCTAGAACCCTAAACCCTAAACCCTAAACCCTAGAACCCTAAACCCTAAGGCCCCCAAACCTCTAATCGTTAGACCCTAACCCTGATTGGAATCATCTAAGCTCCCCATGCTGCCAGCTGCTTGGCGCTCCGAGCGACAGGCTGCATGCTGTGTGGCTTCCTGGCCTGTGGTTTAGGGTTTATGGTGTTTTAGTTTTTGTTTTAGGGTGCGGGGTTTTAGGGCTTAGGGTGTTTTAGGATTTTAGGGCTTCAGTTTTTTTAGGCTTTAGGGTTTATGTAGAGCGTAGGTTCGGGGTTTGGGGTTGTGTGGATGCCAACCAAACAAACTAGAGGGCCCTTCATGACGCTGTGCATTTTGGGGTATGTAAGGTTTAGGTAATATCGCTTCTGCACAAATTATGTTGGCCCTTGGGGCCCCTTGATGTGGCATTAGAGATGTGTAGGGTTTGAGGTTGAGGGGCTTGGGGGCTCAAAGCAGAGGTTGGGGATCCTTTGAAGGTGTCACGGAAATATGCAGCGTTAAGGCTTTAGGATTCTTGCCATACTCGGAGCGGTATGACCGAGTCACATTTCTGACCCATGTGAACCCACAGAAGCTCAAGCAGCACGTATGAAAGCGGCCTTGCCATGCCAGCGGTCTTGTGAAACTCTCAATTTACCAGCATCTGCTCCTTGCCTCGACCTTAACATTCACATGCTTCAAACCCTAGCTCGTATAGGTTTAGGGTTTAGGGCTTCATTAGGGTTTATGGCTTGGAGTTTGGGGTTTAGGGTTAGTCCCGTCGAGCATACTTCCAGGACAAGGCCACAGCATATGCTCGCATGTCTTGATTCTGGAGGGCGGAGGACCGCAACCGAACTCATGCTTAGTTGGGAATCCGGGAATGAATCTCTGAAGTAGTCAAAGCTAATGGCCAATTTAGCCTATTTATTCCCCAACAGTAATCTTCATACTCCATTTGCAATGTATAAGCCTGACGGATTACCAAAAACCACTCCGCCTTTACCCTTATGTAGCAATGTAGCATAGCATACGATGCCCCAAACACTACTCTCCAAGACCCTCTTCCCCTGTAAATGTGAATTCTTTATTGCCCCAATTCAATCCCGAGCCCACTTGTTCGCCGAGGATATGTCCCAGGTATTCTGTGCGTTCAACCCTGGTGAGTACTTGAAGCCCATGAGTCGCTTCGTGAAGTTGGAATTCATAACGAATTTCCATGATTCAGGGCTTAGGGTTCCAGAAGGGGGCCTTTGGTTCAGGATACAGGGGTTAGGGTTTAAGTTTACGGCTTGGTGCTTAAAGTCTTCTATGGCTTAGGGACTGTTAGGGGGAAGAGTTTGTGATAAATGGGAAGTATGTTGCGAGACGTTGGTTTTGACAGGTACCTACGTTAAGACTGCAGATAAAACTTCTCCTATACTCTGCTTGTCTAGGTCTAGCCACTAGGGTTTAGGGTTTAAAGGTTTGCTGCGGGGGTTGAAGGGTTTGTTTCTTGCAGAAGGCCTCCAAAGGTACATTCTTGGCAGCAGAAGGCCTGCGTCAGCAAAATTGACCTAAACCCCATTTTTCATTAGAATCACATGTTTCCAGTTCATATCCCGTTTTCATTTCCTTGTGATTATCCATTACGGTGGTGATATCCAATAACCCTATTCCCTAAACCCCATAATCCCTAAACCCTACAATCCCTAAACCCTAATCCCTAAACCCCATAACTTCCTAAACCCCATAGCAAAACCCCATGTTTTTCAGCGGTTGCGGCTTATGAGTTGCCACCTCAGCCGTGCACAGCCCGGCATCCAACCTGAAAAAGCCATGGGGTGTAGAGTATAGGGTTTAGGGTATAGGGTTTAGGGTTGAGGGTGCTGAAGAATCCCAACCCCACAGTAGGGACTCTATAAAGATCATATGAGCTGGGACAAAAACCCGGGTCTCAGACTACAGTTTGTATAGAACTGACACAACTTTTTCGGCGTGTGCAGATCATTGGAAAACGAACAATAAATAAATCCATAACGTAGGAATTGATGTCCTTTGATGGGAAAACAATAAGAGTAAAAAGCTTGACAACGTGTCAAATTGGATTGAAGGCTGGACTATAGCTTTTTGGCGCCGCTCATGTGGCCTTTAGAGGATCGTTATTCTAGTGTTCAATGTTACAGTACCATAAGATGCCGAAGAGTCGTAAGATTAGCGAACACGATCAAAATAGAAATCTGGACCAACTATATACGCAGAAGAATGAAGTTTCTCGTAATGTCATAAAGAACCACAAACGCAAAGTTCAATCCTAAGTACAACGACCCTATGAGCACGCGCCCAAGAGGAACTTCTCGAATTCTTTGAAGCTGGGAGACAAATTATACCGACCTTACTGGACCTCAGCCCAAACAGTGGTTTGTATGGACAATATTCCCAAATGGGCGCAATCTTTCTGATACGAATTATTATGAAAATGAACATGTGGAAGCTGTCCACATGAGTCAGAACCAAAACCAGAGCAATATTTGGAGCAGCACCAACTCTAAGGAATTTCCAGGTGGATAGTTCCCCACCCCATAGAAGTCCTCATTTCCCCATTTGGGCCTTGCATGCGCCTTATGTAAGCGTACCCATATGGTAACTACCCACCTGAAAACTCCCTTAACCTATGTATGTGGTCCTTTCATCACGTGGTATAGAATTCTTCCAGGCCACAGGTAATCCTTAACTACATCCCCCCAATAAGCCGCTATGCATCGTATATTCCCAAAATTAGGCGTACTTTTTGAGGGGGGTCCCAAGAATAAGGATTGAAAGTAGTTTGGGGTCTACATTGGGCCTCCTTGTCTTGGGAAACTACCCTATATCCCCTATAAGACCTATGTGACCCTAGCTTCCATTTCATTTTCCATGTTCTTTTCCATTTGATTCCCCATTATTGGGCTTATAAACCCTAACACCTAAACCCTAACCCCTAAACCCTAAACCCTGAATCCTTACAGCTGACATCACGAAGCTCTGAAGTTTGCTCCCTTCCTGCGAGGCTTTCCGCTTGCCCTGGAGCTTGCAATGATGACCATCGTGGGCGTGATCAGAACCACCCCACTGCCACCTGTCCAGTGTTAGGGCTATAGATCCAAAAACTACGCTTTGTACCCCTGGATTCTGGAGTTTTGAGGTTAGGGGTTCTGAAGGTTAGGGAACTAGGGTCTTGACGTTTAGAGGTGTTGGCTTAAGGCTTAAGGGCCTGGACTGTCCCAGACAGCAACACGAAATCCTGTCCCCGCACCCTGAACGTGCGACCCAAAGTCTGAGTGCTTCTGAATCCTAAATTTTTGGGATAGGGGTTAAAAAACTGTATAATCATCAAAAAAAACTTTATAAGCATCAAAAAAACTTTTTTTTAGCATCAAAAAGAAACTTATTGCTTATTTAATGCGGAGTACAACAATCTGGAAAGTTTTTTTTTGATGCGTGGGCTTCGACCCTACACCTTCGCGGGAGGAGAGAAGGAAGGAAGGAAGGAAGGAAGGAA
>CAJNIZ010002273.1:12315-26634 GCA_905231905.1 Symbiodinium pilosum | reverse complement strand
CCCCCCCCCCCCCCCCCCCCAAAAATCAAAGGATACCTACTGAGCCACAAAGTCAACAGTGTGTTCCAGCCATGACTGATGTGATGATACTTGTCCTTTCTGCCATGCTGATCTGTACGTACAGATGCTGTTGCACACCTATCTGAAGCCAGATCCTGCAGTCAACGAGCGGATCCTGTTTAGGGATACGTGATGCCAATGAAGGAAAGCGGAATTGAGCTTGCAAACCGAATAGAGGATGCGCAGAAGCTTTAGATAGTGCTTGTATTCGAGAAACTACGAACCCTCCCCCAATAATGATCCCTGTCCACGCCCCTTAAGAACAAACACTTCTGAATAATGGGGAGGTTTATTGCTAGGGGTGCTGGAGCATTCCGTATCAGAAGGAGGGGATTAGACTTCTTCAAAACAGAGGCTGGCCAGATAACTACGCAACCATCCATTTTCTGCAGTCTGGGCCCAAGAGGTCCACAATTTCTTTGTGATTAAAGTTATAGGAGCTCTAAAGGTCTTGAGGGCTCACAAAATGTCAAGTGAATTTACCTAGCTACTTTAAACTTAAGCTTGCCACGACTCAAAACGCACAACGCCGAAAGCCTTAATTTGTTGAAGTCTACGCAAGCGAATGCCCACCCCTAATCAAAAACCGCCACAAGCAGATTCCGCTGAACATGCTGGTGATATTCGTTATTAGGGGGGTTGGGGCGCGGAATCCGACAAACTTCCTGGTGGTTGCAAGAAGTCTGATGGGATAAGTAGAGCAAGCTATGAAGGATAGTGTTTAGGCTTTTAGGCCTTAGATCCAAACGCTCAATAACCCTAACCCCCAAACCCTGTACATGTTTTCCATTGCATCCGTGCGGAGGGGCTGGGATAGCAATTATAACTGCGGGGAAAACACAATCCCAAATATTACAATACTTGGGTTTCAATTACGATTACTGCGGATGGAAGAAATCATGCACCACTTGAAGTCTCATATCTCCTTGGGTTTACAGAAATCTAGGGGACCAATAGGTCACAAGCAGCCCGCCCCTCCAAGGAAGGATGAGCAGTAAGTAATCCCAAAACGGCAACCTCAGAACTTCCAGCGGGCACGAAAGGTTCGAGGGCTACCCTACCCCTAAACCCTAAACCCTAAACCCTTTTGCTTACCAAGGGCTCGGCATGGCGAAGGCAGGTATGATGTATCTACCACTAAAATACTGTTGATGGAGGAAATCTTGCACCACTTAGAGCCCCTAAACTACTCTAATTCCTAGGACTTTAGGGACTTCAGGTGGTCTAGGATTTCATCCATCAACAATATCAGGGTTTAGGGTTAGAGCCCCGGCATTTGAAGGTTTACGGCTTTCTAAAATGATAATTTTCATTTTCTTTTCCATTACTCCCATATAACCCCAATATACTATAGTAGTTTCCATTTTTTCCCATTACCCCAGTATAACTAGTTGTGAAGTTCCCTGGCTGAGAGGTGGCAACCAAACAAGTATAAGGGCTTGCTTGGAGGGTCAGGGGGACTTCGTAAGTCGGTTAATAATGGAAAAAATGGAAACTACTATAGGGTCCAGGGTTTAGGGTTTAGGGTCAGGGGGACTTAGTAAGTCGGTTGATAACTAGCACACCTAGGGTTACTAAATGGGTTATAGGGGTTCTTAACCTACTTACTAAGTCCCCTGACCCTCCAAGTGGGGTTCAGGTTTCACGCACGCAGCTCCTTCTTCCAACGGTCCGTTTATGTGAAATGCCTTCTCTGGAGAATGATTTCAAAAAAACAGGGGAGTTTCTCCAAATGAGGGGCCATGTGTGTACATACGTATAGATGTACGGTACATGTGGCCGCTTATGTTAGGGTCTGGTGCTTAGAGACGCAGGTTTATGATTTATCCTGGGATTGTATTTGAAGGTCCCCTACTGGACATCAACCATATACACTTACCAATATTCTGAAGGAACCATCAATCAACTTGCCCAAAACTACCATACACCCAACTGTATTTCCGTTCCCCTCACTCTCAGTCCAGCAAGTAATCTGTAGCTTTTCAGGTCATATAGACCTTAACAATACAAACAAAAAAGGTTAGCATTGGGAAATCCTAGACACGGGACACTTAAGCATTTGGGGGCGGAGGTTCTCAAATTTCCGTTTCTTACTTTCAGCAAAGGTCAACCCCAAACAAACCCTATGTGGGGTGTACACGCTTGTGAACCCTGAACCCCCAAAGGGACCCTATGTGGGGTGTACGCGCATGTGAACCCTGAACTTTAAGCCCACTACAAACACAGCCTCTATCTAGGTTTCTCGGCATGTAAAGAATCAACAGAAATGGAAGATGTCACGATGGGCCTACATGATTAGACGAAGGTTCTGGGGGTATATTGCACTGTGCGTGTATATCATATGGGTGTCATAAATGTACGGCGATGATCTTGGTACACTCCCGGAAACTAACGTGGAAACCCAAAAAGGGCCCTCTAAAGACTACAGTCCCTCTACAAGGGGGCTATATGGGTTTCCATGTTAGTTTGGGGGAGTGTATTTCTTCAGGCTTCTACATTCGGCGGTAGAGTAGCTTGGGGCTCGCAGCAAAGAGACCAACCAAGTTTGTGGCATCCCAGAACCACAGGTTGAGGTTTACTGTAGGGTTTAAGTTTTAGGGTTGGATGTTGCGAAACCCCCATGCGCTTCAGTTTCGCAGTGGGTGCCCTCACCACCCCTCACCGCCCTAAGGTTCCAAAAAGATTGAGGGTTTAGGGAAACTTCGGCAAGTAAATTGTATGTAGGCTACGTGACCTCAAGAGTGACCAAGAATAATGGTAATTCATTGCATCAGGGCCCCGGTGGTGTGATGAGGGGTGCATGCAGGATGCTCTGGTCATAGTGCCCGGCACCACAAGGGGATATGCTCCTGAGGAGCCACCGCCATGTTCGTTTCTCAGTGCAACACATCTCTTCGCAATGTCTGCTCCTTTACGCTTTGCCACACCAACACTAAGAGTTCCATGCCGGTCTGTGGTAGGGTACCTCCCAAACCTAAACTCTACACCCCAAATCCTACTCCCCCAAACCCAAAGTCCCAAAAGCCAAGCCCTGAGTCTTAAATCATGAGCCCTAAATCCTAAATCCAAACTCCTAGAGTGTACTTGGAGGGTCACGGGGACTTAGTAGGTAGGCGAACAAGCCTATAGCCCATATAACAACCCTAGTTATCCCCCTTATTATTAAGTTCCCCTGACTCCCCAACTAGGCTTCATAGGATCCCTTTACTTACTCAGGATCATAGTATTCTTGGGTACATAAAGGAAACAATCTTGGAACCGCCCCATGCGGGCCCTGCTGTGAGAAACGAAACTTCGGGGATCCTGGAGGTTTCTCAAAAAGGGTGGGGCCCCGAAGGACCCCAAGGGATATGTAGGAACTAAGGGGTGCTTTTTGGGAAAAAGCCCAGGAAGCTCAATGTCGGCTAACCAGGGAATATACGGTAAATCATATCAGGGAGCCTAGTATCGTCTAGAGCATTCTTCCTAATCAAGGGATGTTGGGCTTTCTGGGAATTGGTTGGCGTTTGGAGCACTTGCAAATGTTAGTATATAGGGTCCTTCTGAAGCCAATAAGCGGAAATATGCAAATATCCCAAAGGCCAACCCATGGAAGGAACATGAGGGCATGGGGGCATATAGCTTAAATCATACTAGCGAACTTCTGATAATGTAAAGCAGTTTCCCCAATTATCGGATATTGGGCTTTCTGGGTGGAACACCATCAGAAACCCTAAGCCCTAAACCCACTATGAGAAACCCCCACTTCGTCGTAAACATATTCAACTCCACAGCCCGCAGTTGGCTTCGGTTGCTGTGGAAGATTCAAAGGTGGTTTTCCCCAAGTCAGGGTTGCCTTTAAAGGGGTTTGTGGGGGTCAAATGAAGATGTAGGTGCTGTAGTCTAAACTCCTGGTATCCCCTTTCATAATCCCAATAATACCCTGCCATATCTATAGGAAAACCCCCTTTAAGGAGTTTAGACTATGGCTCACATAAAGATATACAGGGTTTAGGGTGTGGGATCTCCGCCGAAAGTAAGGTTTAGGGTTTTGGGGCCCCTAATCATGGAGAATCAGCTGGAAAAGACAATGGACAACTAAAAGGAACTGCGATTAATCAGCGGTTTATAGGGAGTAGGGTTTCCCAAAAGTGGCTGTACCTCTACAGGGGTCCCACTAAGAAAGACTATGGCATGTTGCGGTCTACATTGGGGCACCCCTGCTTGGGAACTACCAGCAAGCTGGTTGGCGCGCACGCCGCTGTTAGCAGATGCGTCGCAAAAGCATGCACCTCAACGATGCCCGCAGGATGACTTCTGGAAAAAATCAAATTCTAATGCAAATCTTATATAACCCCTCCATAATCATTGTGCAAGGTCTTCGAGATGTTTAGGGTTCAGGCAGCCAATTTGCGTGTGATTTCGGAAATCGTTGGGGCACGTTGACCAGGCATGTTCTTGCCTGGTTCCTGGGATTCAAGAAGGCACTCCGTTTGAGAACCCCTCAAGACCCAGGCACTAAGACTTTGCTCTGAATTTACAGACAGTCCTTGTGAAAAAGAGCTGAGGCTTAGAGACGTAGTGGCCTAAATCATTTTCAATGTCAGCTTGAGGTCTAGTTGAGATACCCTACACCATGATGATACAAAGAACTTGGAACCATAACGTTCCCTTTTGCAACAGGCTTTCTGAGTCCGCCTGGTGTCCTGCACTGTTAAACGAGCTACGTTCCATAAACCGTAGACTCTGCATATCCCCCCATAACCCACTTTAATTGACCACCATATTGGTGTGTACTTAAGCCCTGACATTACGTAGAGTCCCTTGGACTTAGAAAGTAGGCTATAAATCGTGTTACAAACATGTCAACCCCAATTAGGGGACTATAACCCCATTGATAACCTGCTTACAAAGTCTTCGGGGCCTCCAACCCCTAAATCCTAAAATGCCATGGTGTTAAGCTTTCAGGTCCGCAGCTCTGTCGCTGGAGTCAGGATTGGAAGCCTTCCGCCTCGAAGCCAGGGGCTCAAAAGGCGGGATGTTTTTTTTTTAAGGGTTTCCCAAAATTAGGGATACCTTTTGGGGTTCCTTATATTAAGAATTATGGTAGCTCGAGGTCTATATGGGTGTCCCCTCATTTTTGGAAACTACCATGTCAGGCTTATAGAGCACAACCCAGGAGCTCGATGTTTATATAGATTGTCTTCCGCACATCATTAAAGTCTATGACTCATATGAGCCATAGTCTGAAATCCTATCCTAGTATTCCCCTTAATGCCGCCTATAGTAGTCCCCTATATATCCCCCTTTAAGGAGTTTAGACTAGGGTTAATATAGATAGTAGCCGCATTTGGCGACTTTCAGTCCTTGGGTGATGGATGTGACTGATCGTAGAAATATGTTAAAACCTACGTCAATTTAGGTCCCTACGCGGGGGTCTTGGAGAAGGTGGAGTGGGATTTCTTCCATCGTCTGCACTTGAAACCCTAAACCTCAAACTCTGAACCCAAAAGGCTAAACCCAAGAACGGACGGGCTCGAAACCCCCTAGCTCTTATTCCAAACTGGAAAGCAGATATCTCTGAGAGTTATTGTGTGATTTCGCCTGATTTCGCAATCACTTTGGGCTAAACTAGCCAATCATGTTGGATAACTTAAAGCTTAATCAGGATTCGGGTTCAGGGCTTGGGGGGTTGTTTGCACACCTTGCCCCTAAGACATACAGCAGGTCGGTGTAGTCCAAAGGGCGAGCCCTAAACTCCTCTGGGTAGGTCGGAGTTCGCCCAGAGACAAACTCTAGGCTACCCACACCTCCCGAAATTGAGCCTGCTATCACCCTTTGATAATGATAGATTCCAGATATTGCGGGTTGGGGTTACCAAAATGTTCTCATGATCAGGGACTCTTGGCTACATTCACGGGAGTTTGCAGGTGGAGAGTTATCAGCTGGCTACCCTTGCATAAGGCTTCTACACGGCTTATATGGAAGACATGGATTTGTATGAGGGCTATGTAAGGCTCATATGAGCTGCTCTCAAAAATTTGGCCCCTTCTTGCTTATAAACTCTATTACGGAACCTAACATTCAGGGGTACCAAAGTTTTGGGAACACCCATATGAGCCATTGTCTATCGTCCTGGTGTCCCCCCTCATTCCTTCTATGGTAGCCCCCTATACAAACCCCCATGTGTCCCCGGTAAGGAGTTTAGGCTATAGCTCATTTGAGGAAAACTGGCCATCTGAAATTTTCTTTGATGATAGGGGGCCTGTTCACCACTAAACAAGGATTGCTTGGACAAGCTCCTCGATAGTGATTGCGTACGACTAACCGTCTAAAAAAGGGCCTAAGAGTAATAAGGGCCTTTGACCACCATACCACTGTTTCTGTACTCCCCACCCAATATGAACCCATCACTACATCGGGGAAACTAGGGGATTACTAGGGGGTTCCATGTTTTGGATCCTTTAGGGGGTCTGGGTAGGGGCGGGACCCCATGATGCATACAGGGTGGTAAGGTGTGACCCGGAGCTTCCAAGCCCACTTTGCATGGAGAAGGGCGCAGTTTGATGACTTCAGAGAGCGCCTAGCAACTTGCTTAGGAACCCTGGGATGCATTTAACTATATGGTAGTTTCCCAAAATAAGGGGACCCTAATATAGACCCCAAAATACTATAGTCCTTATTATTGGGACCCCTAAAATGGTACCCCTTATTTTGGGAAACCACCATATGCATTTTTTCTTTACAAGAAGAACCCCTACCTCAATATTTAAATGCCTGGGTTTATCCTAGTCCCTCTAAAGCAACTGCGCTTTCCAGGGGCGTAGCAATTAAAGAGCCCAAAGACGACACGGGCACGTCCAAAATCAGGACCAGAATAAGGACTCCGTACAAACTATCATGTCCTAATTCTGGAGGTTGAGATTACCAAACTTCTATCCTAAAACCTAAGCACTAAGCTCCATATTTACATATCCATCCCTATAAGCCTCCATTTCCAGATGAGCCCTGGACTAAAGTTCTGGTATATTCCTTAATAGGTCCCCCCCAAAACCCAATATATTCCCCTATAGGTCCCCCCAACCTAACTTTAGTCCGTAGCTCATATTTACATTTACTTCTGCCCGGAATCCTAGCCACACTCTGCCCGAAAGCTGGCAACATCGAAGGCAACAGTCCTAAAGCAAGGTACAGGCGCTTATGGGAATCCATATGGGAGTACTTCCCAGAACCCCTAAAGGATCCAAAGAATGGAACCCTCCCAATATGAGCCCAGTACTACATTGAGGAAACTAGGGGATTATTAGGGGGTTCCATTTTTTGGATCCTTTAGGGGGTCTGGGTGGGTGTGGAATCCTGATTTGCTTTGGCGCCTGGGTGGGCATTCGCAGAGTGGGCGTGGCCATAGCATGTTGAAGCCCAATGACTGGGTTGGCCCCTAAAACCCTTTGAACAAATATATTATTACTATTATAGGGTCCCTTATTAAACCCTGAACCCTAAAGCCATTAGGGAAAATATTCAATATCCCAGGGGCCTACCCAGATGAAGCCTTGACTGGTCCGGAACCCTTAACCCCCAGCCTTACAAGCTCCAAACTCCAAGCCCTGAATCTTAAACCCTTTAACTGGGTTGCTGTTGAGGAACTTAAGCTAAGTTCCCATAATGGGAATAGATACTAATTAATAGGGTTTCCCCAATAGTGTAACTTAAATTAAGTTCTATATATCCCTCTATTACCACAGAATCCATTTCATTTTCCATGTTCTTTTCCATTTGATTCCCCATTACAGGGGGATAATATTCCTAAACCAACTAACTAACAGAAACCCAGCAAACCCCTAAACCCTAAACCCTCAACCCTAAACCCTAAACCCTAAACCCTCAACCCTAAACCCTAAACCCTAAACCATTTTATGCCTTGAAGGCCTGATGAGGCATTCGAAGCCTCCGTGCGTGAGCCAGAAGATGACGAAAGCACAGGAACCTGTGCTCCCAGATCCCTTAAAGGATCCCAACAAATGGAACACCCCCCCAACATGAACCCATTACTACATTGGGTAGTTCCAAACCATAAGCCTTACATAGCCCTTCTAAAGGATCCCAAAAATGGAACCACCCCAACATGAACCCATTACTACATTGGGGAACTAGGGGATTACCAGGGGGGTTCCATGCTTTGGATCCTTTAGGGGGTTCTGGGCTAGCTTTAAGTTCAAGAACTGGGGTCTAGGAATTGGGCAGGATCTAGGGTTTTGGGTTTAAAGGCTGGTCTTGTACCCTACGGGTTTAATTCAGGGCAATTTGGAGCAATTTTGAATTCCCAATTTACGGCCATTTCGGTCGTATTCCCTATATAAACTACCATTTAGCGTGGAGTCGGGTGAGGTGGCTTTAAATTGCCCAGGGTGACCACTGGACTCCGGTCCTCCTGGCCAGGCTTCATCCTATCTTTAGCAGCTTTAGCACGCACGTAGCCTACTACTGCTTGCCCCAGAAATTTCCTATACCATCTGATGCTACGTACTTTTCAGGAACCGCTGAAGTCCCATAAACTTTGCAAGGTTCTCAGAACGAGTACACGGCTAGGAACCTATAACAATCTTGGTCTGTCTCGACTGTAGAGGCGATACAATAGCGATGCAACATGACAATGCCCTTCCTTCTATGCACAGGCATTGTATGGGATAACCATACATAAGCTAACCCCCCACATCCGAACCATGAGACCTACAAATCCTCCGCTATCTGTTTTCTAGAGCCCTTTGTGAAGGCTTTGCAGGAAGTGCAGGACTTTTGATAGTATCATCCAGGGCCCTGGCAGAACGCACACGTGAACCAAATGTTCAGAACGATTGTGCATGTTGACGGGTTCCAGTCCGGATCCGCGCAACTTTCAATTTGAAGTGCAACAGATCTCTGCAAACCGTCGTCCCCCGCCCCCTAACAACTGGTATCCGCCCCACTGTACTGCGAGTACTCATCATTAGGGGCATGGCAGGGGGTCAACACCAAGGGTAAAAAGAGGAAAGCGCATGCAAATCAACCACAAGGTTTAATCAAATCCGCGTTTGGGGATCTGAAGACACAACCCCTGTGATATCAATGGTTCCGAAGCCCAAGTTGACGTAGACCCAGCAAAGCGCATCTGCCTGATTAGATTGCTGCAGCGTGAAACACAGCGCTTCAGCAAAGTTTGGTGATTCTTGAGTACTAGTACTAGCAGTACTACGACGACGACTACTACCACCACTACAACTACTACTGCTGCTGCTGCTACTGCTTCTTCTTCTTCTACTACGACGACTACTACTACTACTACTACTACTACTACGACGACGCAATTAGCATGTTGAAGCGTTGTGTTGTTTCTCGCTTTTGACAACCCACTTTGGAAAGTGCTTTCCGGGGCCCTAGTGCAGTAGAAATGGCAACCTTACTTTGATTCCACCCATATTTTTGGGGTTAGCAAGGAATGAAGGAATAGGTTATGTAGGGTTATATAGGGGGCATATTCCTCTATTCCTTACTGAACCAAAGCAGTACTGAGGGATCTCGATAACCCAAACCCCTCCAAAACAGACCTTACAACGGCCACAATGCGACTCTTTTTAGGCCTTGTGCTTACTACAACTTCTTTCTCAAACCTAGGGACACCATGCCACTGACGCGCCCAAACTCGTCGTGTAGGCCGCTGCGCCGAACCCGATGCCGGCGAAGGTGATCACCACGAACGCTAGAAAGATCAGGGCTGTTTGGCAATAATCCTTGGATGACCGCAATGAATAAAGCCCTTGATTACGGTAAGGTCCACGCATATTGCGCTATTGAAGCTTTGCAAGCGCCACCTAGTTCTGGAAGCCCTAGCACATTTGAGTGCTTCTCAGATCCCAATACGCCCCAAAGAGTAAGCCTCTAACCTGCCTCAGGCAAACATGGAAACTGACATGGTGATATGGTCCCCTTTTCACAAGATGCAAGTTTCTGTTTTCGTTTTTTCTTCGGACCTTTTTTTGCTTCAAGGGGGAGTGTACGTGCCTTCACCCTGTTAACTCACAGCACTGAAGCTTAAAACCAACCCCAAATGCAACCTGGCAGCACAGAAGCCAGCTTTCCAGGGGCGAGCCAGGTAATCGGAAAGCCATACGCCCACTCTGAGTCCCACCTGCGAGAGCGGCTCCCCTAGATACTTGGCAGCCCAATAACCATATTACAATAAGNNTTTTCTGTTGGTATATTATATATGGGAACCCAGCACCCAAAAAGGGTAAAAGGGTACCACTTGGTTGAAGGTTTAGGGTTTGACGTAGTAAGTCTACAGAGCATAGTACCTTGGGTTATAAGGCTTATAGTAAGGGTTATTAGGGATAGTAGGTAGATTTACTAAGTCAAGAGATCATCCAGGTGGGGTGTAGGGTTAGCTTAAGGTTTTGGGGTTTTGTGTTTGTGGTTTAGGGATTGGGGTTGCAAGTTTATAAGTGTGTTGGGATATGAATACAGTTAAGTAGGTTGTAAGTAACCTTCCCCTCCAAGCAACCACCCTGCTGACTGTTGTTGCTATTGGTGCAAGTAGACACACTTCAGACACAGGCACAAGCCCCGAAACCACAAAACTGGTTCCCTGTTGGGATACTTCGAAACATCATAGTTTTAGACTCTGTATAGGTTTGAGCGCAGTGAGAATAATAAATGGTGATCAACAATGGTGCATCTTCGAAGCTCCCTAACCCAGACCCCTGATTAATAAACCCCCTCCCCCTAATAGGGATTGTAATGGGGATCCTAATATTAAGGCCCTTAAAAGGCGGGGGTTTATTAATCACGGGGCCTAGAGGCCTCGCTGCTCTAGGCCTTAAGGAAGACACCCTGTACTAGTATTACTTTTGCTAGTATTAGTGCTACTGCTGCTAATAGTACGGTTATTGAAAGCCTACGGCGCGGGTCGAGGGTTTTTAGAAACTGCATAAGGTTCATGTTTGAGGTTTGGGCTTTTTGGGGTCGATTTCTTTTTTTGACTGTTCAAGCTGCCCAACATAAGTTACGTTTTTCCTGAGTTTGAGAGGGTTTGGATTTCAGGCTCGATATTGAGGGACCAGGGCCTCAGGTAGTTCCCTTGAACTCCCCAAACAGTCAATACCTACGAACCCTAAGGTCCCCTTAAGGTTTGGACAGATTTCTTTGCTGGGGGTCCCCAAACCCTAAAGCCTAGAGGGGCTGTCCTCAACCCTGAACCCAAAATGGTAGTTTCCCTACCCAATAAAGACACCAACGTAGTATAATCCTGATAATGGGAACCCCCAAGAAGGTACCCCTAGTTTTGGGAACCCCTGAACCCTATCAATCCCTAAATACCCCTATGTATGCCCTATAATCACCGTTTATAATACATTTCATCGAGAAAGACCCTAGGAATTCCCAAGCCTGGTTTTAGAGCTTTGGGTTTCCAGAAAAAAGGGGTCCCTTTGCTAAAAGTCCTCGAATATGAAATATTTTAAGGATCATACTTTGGGATAATGGAAAAATGGCAACTACTAGTTGGGGTATATTGGCAGACCCCTCTCCGTGTTCCTGAAAAATCATTTTTCACTTCAGGGCGGGTTCAGCTCCTCAGGATAAGTTTGTTTGGAATAGATGAGTCTGGAAGCTGGTTGTCAACTGGGTTGCTGTTAAGGGACTTAAGCTAAGTTACCATAATGAGTATATATAGAGTAATTAACATGGTTTCCCCAATATGGTATCTGAAACTAAGTTAAGTTGCTTCAGAGCAACCCAATCAAAGTACACCAAAGGTCCCAAGCGCTCCTACATGCACCCAAAGCCGAACTAGCTAAGCTTAGTGATTTTTTGCGGGGTCAAGACTGCCAATGCTTTGAGGTTTGTTTGTAATTGTACGCAGGGTCATAAGTCAGATAGCCTAACGTGTTACCTAACTAGGGCTGCCGTTCACCAAACTCCCGAAACATGAACTATACCACCTACCGTAACTTCACGCCCTGAACTCTGAACCCCAAACCTTCAAATCCAAAACCCGCGAATCCTGAACTTCTACTAGTAAGTCTTGTACGGACCTGGACAAGTACCAACTACGGGTATGATTTTGAGTTTTTTTCGGAGATATCCCATATCACACTTATACAAGGAATCTAGAACCACCCCACCTCTGATAGTTCTTGAAGCCCCTACAGTAGTTCCCTGAATTGCTTCTTACACACACAAAATAACCCAGACCCCTGGGAGGATCTAGAAAGTAGAACCCCCATTAGGGTACCCTATACNNTTGGGTAATTCCTAGGACCCCTTAATGGGGATCTACTTTCTAGATCCTCCCAGGGGTCTGGGAAATAAGCTATGGGGGCTGTACCTAGGATCCAAGAAGCAGGTAGCAGCCTAGGTTGCCGGCCCCAAGTTTAGGAAATAGTAGTTTCCATTGTATTTTCCATTATTCCCTTTAGAACCCCAATATATACCCGAATATTACCCCAATATAGAACCCATTAGGTTCAGGGTTCAGGGTTTGGAATAAAACCAGTCTCCATGCATTTTCTACTGCACTTGATTCTCCTTTATTACCCTGAACACTAACCTCCCGAGACCCGAACCTCTAAATCCCAAACGCTGAAGCCTACACCCGCAAACCCTAAACCCGAAACCCTAAACTCTAAACCCTAAACCCTGAACCCTAAACCCTAAACACTAATCCCTAGACTCCAAGGACTCCGTGAGCCCCCTTGCCATGGGTCATGTTCCGTACCAAGTGGCAGTTCCCCAACAGAGCCTCAGCTGCTGTTAGAGAACTGAAGCCCCTTTAAGGGTTTAGGGGTTTAAGGTTTAGGGTTTAAGGGTACAGGGTTTCAGGGGGCTATTGGAGGTACCATGAGCTACCAGTATGCAGCTGTTTCGGGTCTACAGTATTGAATAGGAATTGAAGGGGGCCATTGTATAGAGGTATTTTGGGTCTAAGGTTTTGGCCACTGTGGTGGATTGCTGTGGAGGAACTTAAATCAAACTACCCTTATAGGCTCCCTTTACAAAATTCATTGGGGTGACACAGGGGGTCATGAGGGGTGTTACGCGGTCCAGGGCTGATTTGCTATCATGGATCATCAAGTCCAAAAAGTTTATATGGAGACTTAATGGAAACTAAGGTAATACAGAACTCTTTGGCGTTCTAAGGAACATGAATTTAGCCTATCGTTCTACGGAAACCACACTATCAGCAACTTGTTTAATACATAGCCAGTTTATGGCAACTTACCTAAATTCACTTCCCTAAATCCGAAGCCTTACACTTAAGACCCTACAAGCCTAAGCCTGGAACTCCAAAGTTTGAGCCCAAAACCCTAAAAAACCTAAACCTTAAACCCTTAAACCCTGAAAGCCTAAAAGCCTAACAGCCTACACCCTAAACCATCAAAGCCTAAACCCAGGAGCAGGATGCCAAGCACCACGCCAATCAGATAGCTCATGACAAATCGTAGCGGCACACCACCCCTGAGAACGATACTTTTTGCGGGTTTAGAGTTTAGGATTTAGGGTTTAGGATTTTGGGTTTAGGATTTAGGGTTCAGGGTCTAGGATTTAGGGTCTAGGATTGAGTGCTTGATTGAGAAGTCATGGTTTGAAGGTTAGGATTCAGGGTCTAGGATTTAGGGTTAGCACCTTTCCCAAAAAAGAATCCTCCCTCCCCCCCATTATATGCCATTACCATGTGAGGAATATTGGGGCGGGGGCCTATGCTTGTGGGGAGTGGGATAATTCCCGGAAACCTTTGGCCCAGGCTAGGGAACACTGCGGAAAAGATCCAAGGACGGTGCCCAGAATTTTAATGCAAAACGACAGCAGGAACCATCTGTCACCAAAAGTAAACATGATACCCATTATGACCTCACAGGGCCTATATGATCAGGTCAAGCGATCCCCGTCTCCCTCCCGCAACTCACTAATGACAACCACGAAGGACAACTGAAATCATACTGAGGTTTGCTCTACATATACATACACAAATTTGCCTATCATACCAAAATTAGCGCGTGGGGCCACCCAATTACCAGTTTAGATTGAAACAACATTCTTCCAATGCTCCAAGCAAGGCTCCTCACGAAGGACACCAGGCCATCCAATCCCACACTCAACAGCGGCAATAGGACGATCAAGGTGTACTGAATCCTTACTGGTCTGCCTGGGACACCCCCCAAAACCAGAAACAACATGGTTGTTCCTAAATACAGCCACTTTAAGACTGCTTCGGTGATGATCCCAACTACCCAGACCCCTGGGAGG
>CAJNIZ010002273.1:0-12273 GCA_905231905.1 Symbiodinium pilosum | reverse complement strand
AGATCCGCCCAGGGGTCTGGGTACAAGATGCTTGCTTGGGAGCAACTGGCTGAGTTTTGGTTCTTGGTCAACCAGGTAGGGCTTGCGGGTGCACGGTTGGGGTTCGGCGCGAAAGCCCTAGGATTGGGCTGTTTTTTCAGTTCACCACGGGAGCTTTACAAAATCAGGGGTCCTGCCGTTTCAAGGCTAACCTTTCGATTTAAACCCCAAACCCTCGAGTACATACCCAACAAAGGACTAAGGTTACCCAATGGACAGGTAAGCTTCTAAAAAGAAATCCCTCAAGCTTAGTTAGAGTTTTGTGGTGGTCGAGCCAAGTAATGCTTTTCTGATAGAATACTATAATCAAAAAAGCGGGCATTATCTTACTCTATATTGGGCATTATAGTTTTCCCATAAACAAAAGCCCTAAACCCTAAACCTTGGGTCATTCCCCCTTACAGCAGTTGTCGTAAAGGGTTTTATGAAGGCCACGGGGAAATTAGTTGGGTATTGTTTAGGGCTTGGGGTGTATGGCTTGGTTAAAACTCGGTGGACTTTTGATGTCTAGATTCAGGGTTTTGGGTTTCGTTTTGCAGTGCTCAACTTGTCGGGGGGAAGTGTTCAATGTTTCACCGCCCCTGCCCCCCAACAGACCCTAGAGCCCAAAAAAACAAGTAGGCACTCAAGGTTTACCTAGACCTCCTAAATCCCCATATTAATGGCCTTTAGACCCATTGATATTGGAGCCTAATTCGTGTGGGGGAAACCCTTCCCAAACAAAAGGGGAGCATCTATACTCTCTTCCCCAATAACCAAGGTTAAAAAGTTTAAACTTTTTTTTTATCGACCCAAAAAAGAAGCCCAACAAGCTATTGGCTAAGTAAGTATAGTAAAGCGTCATCACAAGGAATCGGGGCCTGGGGCTCCTATGGCCCCCATTAAAAACAATAAGGGAAGAGGGGTCCTTCGGCTTCTATTGAATTCGTAAGGACTTGCTCAGTTTAGCTCTCAAGAGAATACGAAGGGCAGGATCCTCGGCCTTTATGTTAGAATGGCCTGCGAAACTGCTTAAAAGCAATTACAGTTAATGAATTTAAGGCATGGAAATCTATACAAAATCATTTAAAACCAATTTTAAAGCGAAATAAAAAAGTGAACCAAATTTGATGGCCTCACTATTAACCCAACAAAAAAGTTGACATTCTTAAACCCCCCCCCTCCCCCCCTTGAGGATCAGGGGCTCTGCTGGACTCCCGCCTTTGGAATTGGATGGCCTAGCCTGTTCGAATAAGTGGCTTAATGAGAAATCAATTGTTTTTGGTGGCATCAAATTCCAGTTTCGAGGGGTAATAGAGCTTGTCCTTTTCAAGTAAACGCCTGGCTTTAAAACCAAAAGCATTTTGGCCTCATCAAAACCTTCCCCGGAATTTCTTCCGGCAGAAAAAAACTGTTACTGTATTGGGACCCCCAAATGGAAATGGGGGGTCCAACATAATTTTCTGAAAGCATTGCTTTATTGGGGACCCCCGCACTGATCGGGATTCAACAGTATTCGGTGTAGAAAGCCAGTGCTATGGGTACTTGGGAGGCCTGGTTAGCGTTTAGGGTGGTAGTTTTCGGTCAATTACAGAAAGAATCTACCAAGTTTGCGATACCTGTACTTTAACAAGGTGACTACGGTAACACCAACTACCGAAATAAGGAGCCGCTCATGGCAGTTATCATAGGTTCAACTAGTACCCCCCTCTATACTACCCCCCCTAGGTTCCCCCCTTAATTAAGGTCATCTAGGGATAGTTAAGCCTAATTAAGGTTAATTAAGGGGGGAACCTAGGCGGGGGAAGTATAGAGGGGGGTACTAGTTGAACCCCTAAACCCTAAACCCTAAATCCTAAACCCTAAACCCACCCTAGACCTCAAACCGTGTTACCAACTGCATTTCAAGAATCGGCAACTTGGTGTCTGCCTGTCGAACCAGCAATTCCCGCTGCAGGGGCCCTCCTGGGTTGTCCTTTAAGCCCTCTGAAAATTATTTACTATTATGGTTCTCTACGAAGTAATAGGGTTTAGGGTGTAGGGATTTAGGGTTTAATTGTGTACTATTATGGTTTTCTACAAAGTAATAAGGGAAATTAAACAAGATCCCAAAGGACAACCCAGCCTCGCACATATTCGGTAAACTTTGCAGGGCTACCATACCATTTTGAGATAGCAGCGTAGACGAACTTCCGGTCAAACTCCTCCAGGTACAGATGAGTCGTGTCTCTTTCCACTACAGTCCCCCTTAAGTAGATAGAATATGGGGTATATGGGGATCATATTATAATGTACCCAAAGCCAGATTCTATCTACTTAAGGGGGACTATATCCTCAACCGCTGAAATGGAATTATGCAGACAGTGGGATTTTCCTCAGATACCTCTCAAGAGTACTGAAAAATTGCTTTCCCAAGCACTGCAATAAGACTTGGGATAACCGAAATCTTCTTGTTGTGCCTGACGCGCAGGAGGTTCAATTAAGGGTGGCGGTTGGGGTTTCGGGAGGATGCTACGGAAGATGGAAACCCCAATCGGGACACAAATAGCTCCATCGTCCTGAAACCCACGCCCTCGCCCCCTGAAGCCTAAATCCTACACCTGGAAGCCTTGTGAGCTTACGAACCCCCTGGCACCGTATCATACAACAACCCCCCGCCGAAGCCCTTGACAATAACAATCCTCGCAATACCAGTGACTTAGTAGTACTAGTAATTGTAATAGCATTAATGACAATAATAATAACATAGTGGTACTAGTAACAAACCCTAAATCTCACTCCTTTCTGCACTGCACCAGGTCCAGATCGAAGGTGGCAAGCTCTTCCAAGAGTTGCCGTTTTGTTTGCATACCCTTCCTGGCAGAGGATGGGAATGGACCAGAAAACAAAAGCTGCTACACTGGAAATTACTCAGGGCCTCACTCCCCCAAACCAACATGGACACCCATATAGTCCCTTTTAGAAGGACTGTAGTCTTTATAGGGCCCTTTTTGGGTTTCCATGTTAATTTCCGGGAGTGTAGGGTCCAGGATTTTTTGTTCAGGGTGCCAAGGTGGCTGTGCAGATGTGGGTTTAGAGTCCCCTTAAGTAGATAGCATATGGGACATATGGGGATCTTCTTGTAATGTGACCAAAGCCATATTCTATCTACTTGAGGGGGACTATAGACTAGAGGTTTAGGGTGCTTCTTTTACAGTCTGGTATTACTTGCGTCTCCCTCTTCATAACCCCAGGGAACCTACTCTTGGAAAGAGTCACGGCTACTGTGACAGGGGGCCAGTCGTGATGCGCTCAACAATGAGTTACAGGGTTTTCTGAGGTAGTTGAGGATGATCGTGATAACCAATAACAAGAGATTTGTGATCATGTGCATTTACGAAATTTCATGTTTTGTTAGGGTCTTAAATAGAAACACATAGACGCAGCATCTAACAAAAGTTCTTGACTGAAACCATAATCTCCTTGACTTATCAAATCTTATTGCCGTTTATAAGGGGGTCTGAAGGAGCCTCGAGTAAAAAATCTAAAGATAATCTGCTGAGAATTGAGGATCTCATTGATGTCCTGGTTGCCATGGCTGCTACGATAAAGACTTCTCACCAAAAGATTTCTTAGGAAAGTGAAAACAGAATTCAGGATCGCCACTGTTTCTAGATTTCATCGTTAAGCCTTTCATGAAGACTATCAAAAAACTGAAGGACATCGAGTCAATATCAGGGATCTTCCTTACGCTCCAGAACTTCATTGCATTTGTAAGGTGTGAAGAGGCGAAGCTATAGAAATAGGTCAAACCAAAGACACTTCCTTTCCTCATGAGTCCACCAATCACAACATAATTTGTTTCAAGCCAGACAATGCGGTAAAGGCACCTAACTCATCCCCTGTAGTTCTTCTTAATCAGAACTCCCACCAATACTAAAACCACCTGCATGCTCTTATTAGGAGGGGAGGAACAACGTCGCTCAGTACTGGAAAGGATTCAAATTCACCCTAAACCCCAAACCCTAGATTCCCCAGTAACCCCTTAAGAATAAGGGTACCCTTTTTCCTAATATTCAGCTTTAATAAGGAGACCCCAAAATAAAAAGGGAACAAGGGTACTACTAGTGTACCTAGGTATTGGAAAGGATTCAAGTTGACCCTAATCCCCAAAGCCCTAAACAATACTTTCCATTTGCTTTTCCATTATCCCAATGTTAACCCAATATACTCCTAAACCCCAAAGCCGGAGCATATTCAGTTTGAATAAGGAGACACCCAAAAATAAAAACGGAAAAAGGGTACTACTGGGGTACCTGGAACCCTGAGCCAGAACCGTGTTTCTGCCACCAAATCGTGCCTCAGGAAATGAAAGATCATGCAGAGCGGTAGGAGCGCTGGCAGCAGCAAGGCTGACGTGAAAAGGCCTGTAGTGGCCAAAAGCGCCATAAACCTTGGAGGATCATAAGGCAGGCTATATTATTACAATATGATATAATGTTGTAAGATATTGTACTATATTACAATATCTTATGGGGGTATATTTTTGTATATACTATAATATATTCTTGTAATACAATGTACTATATTACAAGGGTTTGTGAGGGTGTAGGGAACCCATGGGTACACGGGGCCTAGAATTAAGAGGCTCATGGGGGGGGGTTCTTTTCAGGATTCTATGGGGATTGTTCCGCGAACTCCCTTGGCATGACCTGGTACACATTGACATGTCGAAGACCCTTCCGCGGCAGTCGAGGGAGTCTGTCAGACAATTGGAGCCGTATCCTATGCCATGCAAAGAGCCGCTCGGTAGCCCAGTAACCATATTACAATAAGGGTACCCTTTTTTCTGTTGGTATAATATATATGGGAACCCAGAACCCAAAAGGGCAAAAGAGCGTAAGGACTTGAAGAAGGGAACCAAATATCAAGAAACTCTCACACTAGGCACGCAGATTACGAAGCAGCAATGTTATCTGCAAACGGAGGCTACTGGTCAGAACTTGGGTTTTCCCTACCTAGCCCCCCCACACAGCAAGCAAGAGCACGCCCAGAGTTGAGCTTTCCAAGGCCCAAATTACCGGCAGCCAAGACGCAGCATCATGACCACGTACTCGCCTACCCAAAGCCTTGCGTCACCAGTGCGTGAGGAAAAAACATGTGCCGTCATAGTTGTAGGCCATAAACAACGAACAGCTTAGAACAAGAAACAGGATACCCAAGCAAACGCTCATATCTTGCACACCCTTATGCTCTAACCCCTCAGCCCTCGCCCTTCTCCCCTGACACGGCTCCCCTCAGGTTCCCCCTAACCAATTCTAATCAACTATCAGTTACCTAACTAAGTATTAGCTATCCCAACAACCACAACTAAGGAGGAACATAGGAGGGGAATTCAGGGGGTTTGGTAGCAGGGGAACCCTAAATCCTAAATCCCAAACCATTAGCCCTTAACCCTCCCATGTAAATCAGAGGTAAGTAGCAGCACAACGGCTGTCTCCAGAAAAAGCGGAGCGAAACGGATGTGGCCAGTCGGATTTGCGAAGCGGTAAGCCGCAATTTCGAAAACACACCACAACCTTCACGGTTTAGGGTCTAGGGTTTAGCAGTTAGGCCTTATACCCTCAACCTTTTTTACCTATTTGGGCGTGTATGTGGGTATTACCCTCAGAGGACTGTAATGTGGACCCCAAAAAGGGAAGCTCAGGATAGTAGTTGGAATAAAACAGGAATACAAGGACCCTGCTAGGTACATGCCCATTATATTCCTACTACTTATAATTCTTGGGGTTCCCTGGCTTGGGATTCCTAGTCAAATCCTTTTTTACCCAGGGTTGCACTCAACCAGGATCAAGAAACGGCTGAGGCTTTCAGGTCTAGGGTTTAGGGGGGGGGTTGTTTCTCTCATATTGGGGGGGGTTCGATTTTTTGGATCCTTTAGGGGGTCTGGGAGGGGGTATATAAGGGCTATGTAAGGCTTATGGTTTGGAACTACCCACCTGAAACTTAGGCATGTGGTAGTCTCCCAAAATAAGGGGACCCCAATATAGACCCCAATATACTATAGTCCTTATGATTGGGACCCTTAAAAGGGTACCCCTAATTTTGGGAAACCCCCCATATGTACCTGAACCCGGAGAAGCATGGTGGGGTGGAGTCGAAAATCTTGAGCTGGGGATGGTTGTCCCTCATCCAGCAACCTATGTGCTACCTAGTATCCCCCTTAAAAATCCCTTATCTTGGTAGCCCAATAACCACATTACAATAAGGGTATCCTGTTTTCTGTTGGTATATTATATATGGGAACTCAGCACCCAAAAAGGGTAAAGGGGTACCACTGGGGTTTCTAGTTATAGTAGTCCCCTATATACCCCTTTTTAGGGAGTCCAGCTATAGATCATATGAGTTTGGATATCTAAGCTTCACACTTCAGTGTTGCAGACATCTGGTGGCTTCGAAAGGCCCTGCGGCTCTGCGCAGCCACAAGTCACTAACTAGAGCAACTGTAGTTTCCCTTTTGGTTTAGGGTTTAGGGTTTGGGGTTTAGAGGACCCTAAACCCTAAACCCAGTAACCTATAGTCCTTATTACGGGACCCCTCAGCAGGTACCCCTAGTTATGGGAAGTTTGCAAATCATCATGGAGCCTTTGTGAACGGTTCCTGTCTCACTCCCTAAAACCCTCCCCTTACTGGTGGTTAGTAGGGCACAAGGGCAATCTTTTCTGTAGGAATTATATTCTCTACTTATAACCCCCCTTAAGTAGATAGAATATGGTTTTGGGTATATATAGTAAGCTCCCCATATACCCCATATTCTACCTACTTAAGGGGGACTATACCACCACTAAGTAAGCCAGGCAGTCATGCTAAGACCTCAAACCAAAACACTGAGATGCGGACCCTTTTCAGTCTCTGACAGCTGCAAGGCTTCGAAAACCCAGAACACCGCTAAACTCACCTGGAACCCCTTTCGGGGGCCTTACCACTATGGGCTATTAGACCTTAAGGGTACCTTAATCTACCCTTAACAGGGTCCTAATAGGGAATTTTGTGGTCTAATAGCCCATAGTGGTACAGGGGTTCACAAGGATGTATAGACCGGTTCATCGGGATGTATAGATTGGTTCATATGTAACACCATGTAGGCGAGGTAAACCCTCAACGGGATCCCATGCCGATGTCCCTTGGTAGCATACCCTAAGCCGTAAACGCCAAACTCCTAAATCCTAATCCCAAATCCTAGACCCTGAATTCCGTACCATAAGCGGTAAATCCGAAGCCCTTACCCCCTAAAGCCTCTAAATCCTTGACCACTACACCCCCAAAACCCTAAACTCCGACCCGAGTCGGCCTGGAAAGATATGGCTCCGACCATAAGATGCGCAGCTCCCGCGTGACAGACAAGAATCCTTCCACTATGGGCTATTTGACCTTAAGGGTACCTTAATCTACCCTTAATAAGGTCCTAATAGGGAATTTTAGGGTTTAATAGCCCATAGTGGTTCAATGCCGGGCTTGGGCTTTGCAGGATTTCGCTTTTCAGGGTTTCGGCTTGAAAAGGGGCATAGGAGGACATGCTGGAATATGGGATGATAGAGTTTATGGTGAAAACTATCACAAACCCGCATGGGACCCCATTTAGTCCGTCACATGGAACCCCATTTAGTTGCCTTAAAGAGAGAGTATAGTAGCTTTTCCGTTTACTCGCCCCCTTTTCCAATTTCCATGTTAGTTTGGGGGAGGCTAGGGTTCATAGGGGTTACTGGTTCTTGATTGGGTACAAGCACTTCAAGTACGTCAAGGCTTGACACAGGTTTCGCAACCTCTTGCCATGAAACATGGAACCCTGCAAAGGCCTCTTCATGCAGGATAATCTATGTAAATGCCCTTCAGGGGTTGCATGCTTTTTTGGGGAGAGTAGTCTAATGGTCGGACAAAAAGCTAAACCCTAAACCCCAAATCCTAAACCCCATATCCTAAACCTGAAGCCCCGAATCCTGAACCCCTAAACCCTAGTAAGTCCTCCAATGCCATAAATTCCACGGCGCATCATCTCCTCATCACCCTGGTTGATACCTGGGCGTGCAACACATGACCAATTCCTACTACGCTCCTCCCGCTGAGGATAAACCCACGCAACATCCTAATATTGAGTATTTTCATGTTCCTAAAATATTATGGTATGCCATGCTGGGAATATCTACATTTTGGGGGGGAAGTGGGGGGCTTTACTATCACTGGGAGAGGCGACTAACAAAAGGCAATGCTGAAAGCCAGAAATGAAGCGAGAAGCCTCTAACTCTGCGCCTTTAGACCGTTGTGAGCCCTCGACCGCAAGCCTTGCTGCTTGTTAGTTGGGAATAAGGGAAGATAGTATATAGGGATTATATAGGGGTCATATTCCCTAATTCCCAACTAACGACAAGTAAGAAGAACTGAGCCCTAAACCTCCGTGTGCTTGAGACAGAGTTGGGGGGAGCGGATCATAAAAACGACATTTCCTTCTATAATCCCCACAATCCTCCCTATACTCACCCCCAAGCAACAGCAAGTAACTTTTGTAAAGATCTGAGGCAGCTGCTGGCAACGTCCAGAAAACAAAGCTGGTCACCACCCCCAGGAGCACAAAGCAGTACCAACAACGGGGCAAGATTTCCTCGGGAAGCGCAAAAGCTGGATTTGGAAGTTTCCAAAAGAAAAGGCCCCCCTTATAAATCCAAATTGGACAATCATTTGGGGCTTCCAGACAGGGGTTCATAATTCTTGGGAAACACCAGCAAAAACGAGGATTTCGGGACTCAGCTCCCAAAAAATGGAGGATCAGCTGGACACGAACATCTCTTGAAAGTTAAGGGGAAACTGGGTTTACATAGTGGTGACAGTGAAGGGGGTCCTCTTTATCTACAATAGGAGGATCCCACAATACGATCCTATGTCGGGGGGTTGAGGGCTGATGCAGAATCCTCTGATCAACTTAGGCGCTGCGCCGAATTGCCAAGGCAATTTCAGGTGGGGAGTTACCAGGCGGGTACATGAGTCTTGTCTTGGGAGACTAGGAGGTATATGAAAGCTGCATGAGGTTTACATGGCAAACTATCCACCTGAAACAGTAGCAAACCCAAAATTCTGAACCGTGTGGTTCTCTTTACAGATCTGCCGTGCAGACTCCTGTTAATCAGTTTAGGGCTACAAGGACTCCGTATACACTTCCGGAACTTAACATAGCCCAATAGGGTCCCTACAAAGACTACAGTCCTTTAAAGGAGTACATGGCTGCCATGCTAGTTTAGGGTACAGTGCTGATGCGGGAATCTGTCAGAGTCAAGGAATTCGTATCACCCCCGAAACATAAACTTTACATAAAATGAAAATGCTCCGAGCTGTCGGTCTCAGAAGCCAGAAGGGTTCGGGATTCAGGGGTTGGGCGTTGTACCTGCAGACCATGCAGTGTACACATCTTTAGGGGTCCGATTAAGGATCACAACCAAGAAGCCATGCCCAGCCCTAAACCTGTAGTCTCCTTAGACCTACAATAAACATGAATATTCTAATGTCTCCTTAGGGAACAATTCCTAAGGACAGTGCAGAAACCCTTCCAACCAAGGAGCGTCTTAGGGTCGTCGGGCTGACCCTAACTCGCGATACGTCGTAAACCCATACCCTAAGCCTCCCAGATCCCCAAAACTTCAAACATCAAGCCAATTCAAACACATCTGCTTTCTTGGTATCACACCTGGCTTCCGAGAAAAAGCCCCCACGCGCCAAAGGGACAAGTGAAGGTTGAGCCTTCGAAGGTAACCTGGCAGGGTCATACAGTGACGGCTTTGGATCAATGTTTAAGTTCTAGGATGGTTCTGTGTTTGGTGTGTGTGGTGGTTGAGGAGCTACCACTATGGGCTATTAGACCCTAAAATTCCCTATTAGGACCCTGTTAAGGGTAGATTAAGGTACCCTTAAGGTCTCATGGCCCATAGTGGTAGGATGGTTCTGTGTTTGGTGTGTGTGGTGGTTGAAGACCTAAGGCGTGGGAAGATTGAAAGTAACCTGACACTTTGGATCCAGCTGGGTATACGTCAAGTGGCAGGCCCTAGACCTGAAACCCCAAACCCGAAGCCCTGACCCTTGAACCTAAACTCTGAAGCCCCGACCCTTTTCTCGAAAAGCCTAAGCTCTAAAACCCTAAAACCTTGAACCCCCAACCCCAAAGCCTAAGCCCTGAACTCGTGTATCTAGCCTAGGTCTTAAGTAGCTCTGCAAGGGAAGGAAGGGAAGAGAAGAGGTTTCTGGAGGCCTCATCATTCCCAGCGTTTAGGGCTTAGGGTGTGCGGTATAATGTTTTTGGCTTTATGTTCAGGGCTGAGGGTTCAGGGTTTAGGATTTGGGGGTTAAGCTTTATACAATCTTCAGTTTCTCTTCGTTGGTTGTCCGATATCTATTTGCTTCCAGGCTCATGCATGCCGGAGAGTGGAGGAATTAATGTAGACCCTGATAATAAGACGGTGTGTGTAGGTACTCAGGTAGGTAGCTAGGTAGCTAGGTAGGTAGGTAAGTAGGTATGTATGTGTGTATGCATGTCCCGCTTTGGTCGGAGGCGGTGCCTTAAGTTCCAGGCATTGCCCAAACACAAACAAAGCGGACATTGATCGAGTTGAGCATGGCCAATGAGGGTATGGCTGAGATGTGCCATTAGTATTGTTATTATTATAACTGTTACTGAGACTGTTACGATCACTGCTACTACTATTATTACAACTATTACTTGTACTATTCTTACTAGTATTCTCCATTTGGCGGAGGAGGATCCCCCTGGTCTGCCGATGGTGGCGTGCGTGCGTGTGTGGACCGGCTAGGTACTTGGAGGGTCATGGGGACTTAGTAAGTAGGTTGAATATTAGGATAAGTAGGCTTACTATATGGGTTATAGCGGTTATTAACCTACTTACTAAGTCCCCCTGACCCTCCAAGTAAGCTATCCTTTCTCTGAGCTTGCGCCCCCAGTTTAAGAAGGCTGACAAACAAGGAAGAGATGCAGGTTCTGCGAAGCGAGCTGTTTTGCCAAGTGACCAATTCCAACCCGAGCTGGCCTCCCACTATGGGCTATTAGACCTTAAGGGTACCTTAATCTACCCTTAATAAGGAACTAATAGGGAATTTTCGGGTCTAATAGCCTGTAGTGGTCTGAATAGTCTATGGGTGGGCTCGCGGAGGTCGGGGTAGCGCAGTCCGGTAGCTTAGACCTAGGGGCCCAGCCTCTTGCCCGAGCCTTGGTGACCCTATCTGACCCACGCACTCGCATATTCATCCAGGTACGAATGTGTATACTTCTCGAATTACGTAGGGACAAGTAGGGATCCAACCAGACATGGCTCTAGATTATCATTGTTTATTCCGGGAAAATCCAATGTTCTGCCTTGCTGAGCTTCCAAGGGCTCTCTTCCCCTAAGACACCTCCCCGAGCGCAGTGCAGTGAACCAATGCTGTAAGACCATATCAATAAGCCCAGGTACGCAAAGCACGAAACACCAGTGTTATCTATGATTGTAAGTGTAAGAGACTGTTTGAAAAAAACGGGGCATCATCACGGTGAGAGATTATTTCAAAGCCAGAAGGTGGGTACGTACAGAAAGCTAATTTAGGCGAGGATGACAGGGAACATGGGCAAACTACCTGGCTGGGAATTCCTCCAAATCGTCACGTAAAATCTAATCCGCGTAATCGGAGAAGTGCCAATCTTCAAAATTCTTAAACCCTAAAGCCTCAATCCTAAACCCTACATCCGAAGCCCTAAAACACTCCCTCGGATCTAAAATTGGACCCCAAATCCTAATCTCCTTAACCCTCAACTCCTAACTCCGAAGTTTCAAGATGAGGACGGCCTCAAGTTCGTTGTAGGCTGGCAGGACGTCCAGCAAAACGAGAGTCCTGAGGAGGTTGATACTGGAGCCTTAGGGTAGTGCCCCAACCCTGTTGTCTGTATTTGGTGCCATATTAAACCCTATGTCTAGCTATATCATAAATATTATGTAAGTTTTGCAGGATGGGGCAGCACCCAATTGCAGCATGTCAGGGTTTGGGATTTAAGGTCAAAATGAGCGCCTATGGGGTTTCTAGGAATTTGTAAAGGGGATATAAACGGGTCATGTAAGCATATGATCTGTAGGGCTTAGGGTTTAAGTTTTGGTGTTCAGGGTTTAAGGGTGTAGAATTTGGGGTTTACGGTATTCCAGGGACCCTGGGTTATGTAAGGACTGTGGCATTTTCGTTGTCTTAAGGACT
>CAJNIZ010002272.1:0-26639 GCA_905231905.1 Symbiodinium pilosum | reverse complement strand
TTAAATTTTAAATTTAAGCAATGTAGATTCTTTAATTAAAGGTTATATGCCTTAAATACGGCAGAAAGCCTTAATTAAGGTCGGCATATAAGGGATATGGGGATATTTAAGGAATATACCTTAAATAAGGAATATTGGAGCTTCAGGGTACTGCATGGTCCGGTCATCGGACACCCTGAATTGGTGGTAGTATAGTCCTTGACGTCCTCCCCAGACATCCTAAGTTCCTCCCCCTCAACAAGTTCCACATCCAGGAGGTTCGAAGCCAAGGCAAGCGTACAAAGCCAGCGCGTGTCGACGTCGACACAAAGGTTGGCCGGTCTCCCGTCGACTATGAGCCGGTCGGCATCTACCCCCTTCGGGATAGCAAACAAGCCGCAGGCCTTGGTGAAGTCGACCAAGGAGGCGTCACACAGCTTCAGGCGGCCGGCCCGGTCGAGCATTGAGAGGAGCTCGAGCGAATTCTCGGCCTTAGAAAAAGCACGGACCTGAACACGAGGAGGGGCAGCAGGAGCCTCAAGCATAGGCGCCGAATGGGCTGAAGGCTGAAGATAAAGATGTCGGAGCTCCTCGTCCAAGAACGGGCACGGGTCGAACCCGGGAGGCTCGGCAGGCATGCTCAGGCGAGAGACTTCAAAGATCCTCAGCTCCGAGTCTCGATCTTTTCGATTTTCGAGGCGGCGCGCCCCATCTCAGAGGGGTTCACGAGAGGAAAGGCGTCCCAGCGCTGTACAGCTCGGGCAACACGAACCCATCCTCGAGAGATGGGGGCAGCTAGGCCCAGACGGCTCCGCCTTGTAAAGGGAGAGCAGGCAGGACCTCGCGTAACACGGTTGAAGGGCTTGGCAAGCAAAGAATCCAACACGAGGGCTATGCTTGAAAGGGCCGCGGGGTTGGCGCTTTGCACATCGGGCAGGTGAGAAGCGAGCTCCGCCAAGGAGCCGGTAAAGAAAGGGCTCGCAGAGATTGAAGCTTGGAAGGAGGCGTGGAGCTCCACGTATCGATGCAAAAAGGCTTGCAAAGAATTCCAAAGTTCGGGCGCAGGAACGGCTGAGGCCGAGGCGCCGGGTGCGCTTACAGTTGCCATGAGAACCAAGGCAAACGAAAGGCCCAAGAACGAGATCGAGGGCCGGAGTGGCATGCCGATGGCTATTTGTCAGGGCCCCCCCTGAGGGCCTGCTTTACCTCCCTTGCGACCCTTGTCGCCTTTTTCAGTGCCAGAAGGAGCAGGCGAGTCGGAACGTAAAGGGGTCTGGCGCCCCTTTCCTCCAAGCTTCTTCTTGGCTTCAAGGTGCAACTCCAATTCGCGGACTTTATGCAAACAG
This sequence comes from Symbiodinium pilosum, assembly GCA_905231905.1. Taxonomy (NCBI): domain Eukaryota; class Dinophyceae; order Suessiales; family Symbiodiniaceae; genus Symbiodinium; species Symbiodinium pilosum. The sequence continues at coordinate 25,314 of CAJNIZ010002272.1, read as the reverse complement.
AGTTCGGCCCATCGAGGTTCAAAGAGCCGTGAGTGATAAGAGTCCGCGGGGTCGAGTTGGTGTTGCCGGCGGTTGCTGAAGGCTGACAAAGGAGGAGCAGGCTCGAGGCAGAACTGCTCGGCAAGGATCCACGAGCCGCTGTCCAGGCTCTGCTGGTCGCATGCCGCAACTGCGAGCGCGGCGCGCGCTCTAGCTTCTTCGACCTTTCCCTCGCGCAGCGAGTCCCAAATGCCTGCGATTTGCCATGCAAGGCGAATCGTGGTGGGATAAGGGCCCAAGTTGCTGCGAAACTCAAGCCAGGCACGCGCTGAAGCTTTTGCGTCTTGCAAACAAGTGCCCAAGCGACGCTGCAGCAAGTCTTCTTCAAGAAGGCGCTCGACGGCCCCGTAGATCAAGGCAGGATCCCGGACCAGCGTCTCCTTCAGCAAGCGGTGAGCGGCAGCTTTGGAGCGGCCAGCGGAAGAGCTTGAAAAACCCTCGTCAGAGGAAGGCCCGAAACCCTCAGCTTTGTCGAGCGCAGCCTCAAGAGAGGAAGCTTTTTCGGACTTCTTCTTCCCGGCCAGATCGGCAACGATCTTGGTCAGTGCAACAACCTCGGACAGCTCCTGAGCAGGCAACCCAGACTCCCGGGCCAGACGAGCAAGAGCCGGATCGAACACAGGCAGCTCAGACGCAGTGCCACCACGAGGCACAGGTGTGCCGGGCACTGAACCTTCAGCAGGCTTGGCTTTAGGGCGGGCCGCTCGGCCAGGCAAAGTGGTTGAAGCTTTCGGCGCCGGAGGGGCGCGAGAAGAAACCAGAGTTTTCAAAGTGGCGGAGATCTCCGACATGGAGGCCTCCAACTTCTTCAAACGAATTTCATTTGCGTCGCCAGAAGGCGCGGTCACGAAAGAAAACTGAGAATCTGCAAGCTGAAGCAGCGCAGGAGCGTACGGAGTCCCAAGGAGGCCGCCGGCTCCAGCAAAAGGAACATCACAGGAATCAAGACCTGCGTCAAAAACCACAGTGTCAGCAACGGCCCTTGACAGCGAGCCGAGCCAGACGCGCATGTAGAAGTCACCTTGTTGCTCCCTGTCCTCCGGAGCAGCGGCCGCGACTTCCACCAGCAAAGGCTTTACAAAAGGGCCGGTGGGAATCTTCCGCTTTGCCACTTTCCGATCCCAGGCTTTCTGGGGCAGAGCAACAATCACACGATCTTCCACAGAGGAAATGAAGATTATGGCGACGGATCGCCGTGCGGGCTCCTCCCCTACAGAAAGGGCCCCAATAGGATACTCATAATTTGGGCCGGCGCCTGCGTACACAAACCTTAAATCCTCAGGCCTGGGGACGGACGCCAGCGAAGACACCTCATATCTTGCTGCACGGGTGGAAGCAAGCCGGCTTCCAAGGCAACGAGGCGAGCCTCCCACAGGGAGGGGACTCCGCAGAACACTGAGTCACCCAAGATGCCGTTCACTTTCACCACGCACTCGGCGGTGCTGAAAGAAGAAAAGAGGAGCGGGGGATTGAAGGTGTTCCCCCTGCAGTCCTTTGCCACAAGGTAAAAGCGGGAGGCCAAGGGATTGCGATGCCTGCCACTAGGGCCACGATGACCTCCGGAGAGGGCTCGAACAAAGAAAGCGCCGATGCTGGCTCACACTTGCCGACGCTCGGCTTGAACGGGCGCACCGGAGAGAGAAGCCCGGGGAACGGGCGCACTGCAAGACTCTCGCTGGAGGCCAGCGGAGGGCGAGGAGGAAAGCCGAACGGGCACACTGGAGGCAGAACTCGCTCAGGACCAACAAGACGTTCTGAGATGAAAAGGCTTGGTTCATGAAAGGATGCGGTAAAGAGGCTGAGGCGGCCTGTGCGCACGCAGGCACGAACGGACGTACGAAGACCACCCTAAGGCAATACAAAGTATCGATAAGGGGCCCCAAACACAACCCTATCAGACACCCAAGAAGAAGACTAGGCCAGTGAACCTGGGAAGAAAGCTCGCTGACACAGTCGCAAAGCTCCGGCAAGGGACACTCAAGAACCAAAGGAAGAGGAGACCCCGAAGCGCTAAGCTTAGCCACCTCCTCCAAGATCCTCCACCCAACAGTTGCAACAGAGCCCCCTACAAGGCCTACCTGCAGCTGCCTGGACATCCAAGCTTGACCCTCAAGACTCACATCCGCACAATACATCATGTTTGTCATAACACACGCCCAAATTTGTTCTCAGAATCAACTTACTCTATTCGGGCAATTTTTCAGACACCCTCAGTCATTGGAGTACCGTTCTACCTTTATGCCTTCTGGTCAGTACATTCGCGGACTGAGCCGCCTTGGCCGCCCAAGGTCGGCTATGACGGAAGCATTTCAAAGAACATCCCACCTTCATTCTCACCTCCTTCCCTCCACGCTGATATAGGAAACTATAGGACACACCTCTTTCATGATCCCACATGTTTCGATAGTAAGACTGACCCATGTCTCCAACTTTTTGATGTGGATGGACAAAACGACTCTACATAGACGTATCCAATCAAGAGCTGTCAACAAAAGGGAATGGATATGTACCGTACACAAAACCCGCTAAGCGACCCTTGGTTGCTGGAGTTGACAATCTGGATCGAAGCTTGCGCAGACAAAAAATGGGTAACATGGCCGCTTTGAGGAAGTGGTAATAAAAAAAAAAAAACGAGCGGTTGAGTCGAGCCAAGTTGTGATGATTCCAGTTTGATAGAGTTTGGTGACGCAAGAAGTATACCATCAAGTGAAATCCCCAACAAAGTGGTAGAAGAGCATCTTGATGATGCTGGCTTTTAAGCCCTAACTCCACCCACAACCCTCACTCCAGTCGTTTCATTCTTGAAACGTTTCAATAATTTCATCAAAGCGCAGGACCTTTTCCTCCAAACTTTCAATGAGTAGCAGGTGAGGTTGGGTATTGCAGCCTGTAGTCTGAGATGAGCAGAATGCGAGCTTTTCGTGTTTTTCGTTATATTGTTCTCTTTCAATTACGCGGTGCACGACAAATCAGTGGTCCTGCGCAAGCATATGTCTGTTGTTTTTTCAATCAAGTGTGCAGGGCTGTTGCTGAGGAATTTATCAAGGATCTGTTAGATGTGTTGCTGGTGAAAAAGCAAGCTAGTTGTTTATTTCGTTGCGGCCGGCGACAAAAGCTTATTGTAAGCTCGCAAGGATTTGGAAACCTTATCATGAATCGAGCATTGTTGGCTTGGTCTTGATGATCCCAGCCGTCAAAGTTCATACTTTGAAGTAATGCCTGGCAAATTTCAGGGTTAGTATTCAATATTCTTTGCGGAGCTGATTTGGACTCTGTTGTTGCCGGCTTGCAGATCAGCTCAATTTGCGTTCCGCATTCCACAGCCATTCGAGCCCTGGAGCCCTTGCTTCCGTGCCTGTATTTACCGCCAGGCATAGGTGAAAAGGCCAGGCTGTGAGACGGACACGTGTTTGCATGGTATATAAATACCAGTATCATTTCGTCTTATAGCTATGTTATCAAACATATTCCGTCAATGATGAGTTGCTGTTTTCCACTTGGCATGTTAATGCCACAGAATTTTCGGCATGGAGGCATGGGGTTTCGGACATCAAGGTTAGGTCCAGTCACATGTTCATCGGCAAGCCCAACAAAGCTACTGCTTTGCTGCGACACGTATCCCCATAACACCTGTACATGTCCCCATATGTGTTTTTATACACCTTAGGTACCCGAATGAAGGAAAAACATTTGTGTACTGAAGGCATTAGCCATGCCATCGACTCCAGACGCACCTCCCAGCTCCTTGGCAGCAACAACGGCTACTGACTACTGACAGATCCATGTGCCGTGGAGACTTGAAGATGAACGCGGAGTGCAAGACCTGTGTACTTTGGATGCCGAGACAGAATTTGCAACTTGTTGGGAATATCGTAGCTCAAAAGCTTTGACGTGCTTGGCCGGGCTGCCACATGTATTGGCTTGCCAGTCCAATTTTCCTTCCTGGACAGACAGCAAAGTCAGAGCTATCCAAACCATTCCGGGCTCAGCTCCATGCTTGCCTGCCAAAGCGTTACCATATCTGTTGCAGGCTGCAACTCTTGGCTTGTGGCAACGTTGCAGCTGCCATCCATGCAGAGTCATCCTGCGTGCGTCCGGATGCGCAGTTTTTGACGTCGATGCAAAGCTTTCCAGAAATGCAGCGTCTAAAATGCTTGGCTCAACCTTCTTCACATCCCAGGGCGGGACTGTAAGGCCCTTCTTGGGGGCGGAGTGGGGATACATATTTTCGATATGAGGCTCTTGTAAGGTTCTCTCCCTCCATGTAATTCTTTTCAACCAGGTTGAGACTTGGCAGGAAATAGCCAGGAAAAGACGCCCCCCTTCAGCAGGTTGCAGGAAAGCTGCGTCCACGTTGATCAAAGCAGGGATCACACTGCCTACAGGTGCTCTAAGCGCCTTGCAAACCTCCTGCTGCCCATTGCATCCCAGGTCCTGGATGCTGAGCTGGCTTGCTGTTCATTTTCCCCATGACATGACAAACTCCAAGATATTTTAAACGCAACCACCCAACAGCCACCTCAGTCCCGCACGCCCTTTGGCCAGATTGTTTTAAAGGCTTGTTCTTGCTCCTCGCGTAGGCTTTGAGCTGCGGAGTGAACAGATGTGTAGTGGGCGTAGTGTGAGTTTTGGGCTCAACCAAGAACCTCGTCCTTCAAGTCTTTGGTTCAGTAAAAAGCACACAGAAGCCATAGGTTCGTGTGCATGCGCCAGCTTTGTTTAGCTGACACTGGCTGGCTTGGTGCTGCTGAACAGATGGGGAGATCAGGGCTGTCCAAGCAAACCCAACATGTTGCCACGTCTGTTGAAGGCTGCAACTCTTGGCTTAGGACATGAAAGACATCAAGATGCCACGAACGTAACTACCCAACAGCAATGTGCATCCCGCATCCTGCACCCTGGGTGCCCAGAGCTTTGCCCGGCCATTTCTTGCTCCTCGTGAGGGCTGAACTCAGGAGATCACCGCAAGTTGTCAACAAACGCCTAGTTTGAGTTGTGGGCCTGGCCAACGGCAAGAGCGCAAAGCACACATACGGTGTAACTTGTTAGACCTGCACAGTGCAGCTGACACTGGCTGGTTTAGGTCTGGATGTGTGTTGGCATCGGACAGGTCCTACCCAGATGCCGCCACATGCACCTTTCTCTCGTTTGCCTTCTTATCCTGGATCCATGCGTTCACTCTGAGATTCGGGCAGAAGCATTGTGCCCACATTTGGGGGCTTCGGGGTCCCTTGAGCTGCATGCGTTGCTTTATGCGCCACCTGAGCCGCTTCCTGTAGCAGTGCGTGTGCGCAAACTGCTCTGAGATGGTGTCCCCCAATGTCTCTCCATACAGGCCCGGCTGGACTGCTTTGGCATGCCCATCTCATCCACACTTTCCGCAGAAGGCTGCAGCACAAAGCATCACAGGCCCGCAGCACGTTCCAGTCTGAATCCTGTGGTTTGAACCCAGGATCATTCCATGTCACTTGCCGTGCCTTCATGCGATGCCATGCATCTGCATGCCACTTTGCTGCTCATGATGCTACCTTGTTGTGCGGTTGGCTTGCGCAAAGCAGATTCCTGAATTTACGCACGAAGCAAGCGAAGGGCATTTCACTCCACAGGCCCAGGGGTATGGCGTCCGCTCGTTAGTTAGCCTCACAGGGTTTCCTCAGGTTCTGTCACGGGAAAGCACGGTGTGAATCTCATCTTTTAAGCTCAGGCTGGTCTTGTGTGGCCACGAGCACAAAGCTCTTTGCTGAAGTTTCTTTACCTTCTTCATCTTACCTGGAGGTACCGCTGCTTAACATCCAGACGTGTGTAACCTAGTTGCTTCACCTCCCTAGCTGAAGAGAGGCTTGGAGATCTTGGCGCATGAGTCGGCTTGCCGGATTTTACGCAACTGGCCCCAAAAGTTTCGTAAGTCGAGGGAGTCCATGAACAGGGGTTTCGCTGCCCAAGCCAATTTGTGTTCAGTGTTCGGTCAAGATCTGTTTGTAAGTCCCCTGGGGCCCGGTTTGTGAGATGGGTTCCATAGGTGTGGCTCAGTCATAGCCAGAGCAAAGCATCAAACTAAGGTTTTCAGGATTGTTTTACGAGCGAGCCTCAGATCAGTTGCACCCATTGAAGCTTCACGCGAACCAATTTAAGCGCGCGTCTAGCCTTGTTGGCCACGTGCTGCCATGCATGGTTGCCAGAGGCCAAACGCATATGGTACGTTGTGCAAAATGCAATTCCTCTGGGGGGTCCCTATTCTAATATGGCCGCAAGTATTTAGGGTGCCGCAAAAGGGGAACACACCTTCGACAACCATGTGGAATAGGCTTCCGGCACATCAGCAGATCTGAACTTGGCTTCAGCCAGAATTAGCGCCAAGAAGGGTCTCCAGAGGTTCCTATCTAGTTCCCTTTCTGGCTTGTTACATTTTTTGAGAAGGGACTGTAGCCTACCACCCAAACAGGCATTACATAAGAATCCTTACGCCCCCGCTGCAAAATGGGGCAGGTCTTGCGCTCAGACCGTGCGAGCAGAGGAAGCCACCTCCCTCAAGCTTCTCAGCACCAGCACTCCCTGAGCCCTAAAACCCTAAACCATATGGGGGTTTCCCAAATTTAGGGGTACCTATTTGAGGGTCCCAATAATAAGGACTATAGTATATTAGGGTCTATATTGGGGTACCCTAATTTTGGGAACCTACCATATAGGCATATAGATTATTCTTAAATCCTAGACCCTTAAACCCGAAACCCTAGACCCTTAAACCCTGGCCACGTTAGGGATTCGGTCCAAAGGCAGCTACCAGTAAGCAGGCGTCATGTGAGCTGTAGTCTAAACTCCTAGTATCCCCCTTGATATACCCTATAACCCCGTTTAAGGACTTTAGACTATAGCTCACGTGAGGACTTGGCATGTAAATTTGGCCCTGATTCTCGAGACAGGCCACAACTGCTGCTGGAGGAACTCTTTCAGTCCGTAGGGCCTCCCGTTAATTTCAAAGCCTAGGAATCAAAGGACCTGGGGTGTCGCATGATTCTCTCCATCATCCTCAAAACCACTGGTGGCCGACCATACTTGTGGTTGCAGGCGTGTTGTGGCCGAATAGTTCAATCTCACGGAACTCGAGCGCCACGGAAACCCTTACCCTACATTCCAGGGTACTGGGCCACATGATTACTGTTCCAGGCACCCACGACTACATCGCTCTTCAGGCAAGGAACGGGTGTTTTGCCCGCAGGGCCCTGGCCTTGTCTCAAAGGGCGTTTCGGAGCCAGATTCGTGACCGAATGAAACGCTGCATGAGGGCCCATGCGACTGATTGGAAGACAGGAATCCTCATGGATAATCTGCTTGATGTTGTGTGCTTATAAGGCCCAGCCGCATCGCTGATTCGAAGTACCTTCATAGTTGGCATATCCACATGTATTCCTTCTATGTCTATGGGAGCCGTACATCTTCGTCAAGGCAGCCGGCAAAGACACGGGGACATGGCGGGGCATTGCCTGTGCGGCTCAAGATGCTCTCAGCAGTCATTCTCTGAGCCAGGCACATCGGCCAAAGCCTGAGCTTGATGAGACGGTGCATTCACCGCCAACGAGCCTGTGCCGGCAGACCGCTGGGAAAGCTGCCACGCTGTCGTGATTCTTAACCACGTGTAAGCGTGTAAGCGAACGTGCAGGCCCGAAGCGGCCCAGCCGTGGGAGCTGTGGTTGCGATGATAAAATGCGCGTGCATTTCTTCAGTGTTTAGGTCGTCTGCCTACTTCAAACGGAGGCGAGATCTTGTCACCAAGAGGCTTTTCCAAGCTCAAGAACAACTCCGAAGCGCAAGGCGCTCGCGCTGCTCGAACCCTTAGTCACGCCTCACACGCCCTTGCCCCCTTGCCTGCTGGTTTGATAGAGCCGCCCACTCACACTGCGAAGGTGCTTATCTCCCAAAGCTCCCTAGGGCATAAAAGGGGTACGTAGTTTGTGAGTCGGCCAACTACTTAGAAACTATGGCAATCTTCCGAGCAGTCCATCTTGTCAGTTTGCAAGCATCATCGAAGGATGCCTGCGGGCACTTGGCGTGTAATGGATCCTGAAAATGGTAATCCCTTTTGCAGTCCTGGATGGAGCTACCCATTGAAGATTTTGATGTCAACTCTAAAGCAAGGAAGGGGTGGCCACTTCATAGGGATCACCGGATCTCCTTGAACGCTGCTTGTTTCACCTCCACCATACTTTCTCTGTGATGCCTTCGTCCTGTTGTTCGAAATGGCATGCCCCCTGCAATTTGACAACCAACGCTATGCTTAGGATGGTAATCTTGGCAAAGGTTGGTGGAGGCACCACGGTTGACATCTACGCCAAGTCACTGACGACAGGGAAAGCACCGGAGATTATTCCGTGCCTGCCTCAAGAGGACAGTTCGTTCGGGGACATCCGCAACCTCTATGGAAGATCCTCCGCCATTCAGTCATAGGCGGCTTCAACAGCCACTGCACCGGCAGATCTCTGTAATTGCCCTTGGAAAGAGCATCGAAAGCAATAAAAGTAGTGTGCTTCATATTTGCTAAGCTGTAGCCCTGCTTCTCGGTAAGCCCGTTTCCTCTTTCCAAAGTCTGAGGGTGCCCTCGCTGAGGTCCAAGCGACAAGCCAGGGCATCTGCTTGGGGAAGCAGTTTCTCTAGATCAACTTTCCACTTCGTTGTCTATTGGAAGTGTTGCTTAGACTGACTTCTGCGCAAAACAGTATCAGAGCGTGATGAGTTTTGAGGATGCGACTGACTTAGCCTTCTGCCTGCATTTTCAGTGAGGGGAGATTTAGTGTGTGCATGCATCTCGGCCGCCAAGATTTTCAGTGCATTGGCAAGTAGATTCATCGTCTTCCCTGGATCTGCCACTGCTTAACATCCAGACACTGGTTTGCTCTCCCTGCCTGACTTCCGGAAGTCAAAGCATGTCGAATGTCAGATCTACTTCCGCGTCTGTGGTGGGTTGTCTTGATGCATCTCGGCCGCCAAGATTTTTAGTGCGCTGGCGAGCAGATTCTTCGTCTTCCCTGGATCAGCCGGTGCTTAACATCCAGAAATGCCTTGCCCAGCGTCCCACTGGTTTGCTCTCCCTGCGTGACTTCCAGAAGTCAAAGCATGTCGAATGGCAAGCTTCGATAGAGAGCATCGGAAGCAACAAAAGTCATATACTTCATATTCGCTAAGCTGGTAAGCTTGTTTCCTTTTTCCAAAGTCTGACGGTGCCCTCGCTGAGGTCCAAGCGACAAGCCAGGGCATCTGCTTGGGGAAGCAGTTTCTCTAGATCAACTTTCCACTTCGTTGTCTATTGGAAGCGTTGCTTAGACTGACTTCTGCGCAAAACAGTATCAGAGCGTGATGAGTTCTGAGGATGCGGCACAGATTGTGATGACTGGCTCTGACTTGTCCTTCTGCCTGCATTTTCAGTGAGGGGAGATTTAGTGTGTGCATGCATCTCGGCCGCCAAGATTTTCAGTGCATTGGCAAGTAGATTCATCGTCTTCCCTGGATCTGCCTGTGCTTAGCACCCAGAAATGCCCAGCCCAGCGTCCCACTGGTTTGCTCTCCCTGCCCGTCTTCCAGAAGTCAAAGCATGTCGAATGTCAAGCTTCGATAGAGAGCATCGAAAGCAACAAAAGTAGGGTTCTTGGCTGCAGATCTGCTTTGTGCCTGATCACCAGTCCATGTTATAACTTGAACAGTCTTTACTTCAATGAGGTGTGGACTGAACCTCGCAGGCCGTTTCATATGCAGCCCCGCTTCTCGGTAAGGTCGTTGCCTTTTTCCAAAGGCTGAGGGTGCCCTCGACAAGCCAACACTAGACTTTCCTGATACCTTGGCATGCCACGTCTGGAGAATTCCATTAAACCAGAGTGTTTAAACTGAGTTGCTGTGAAGGAACTTAAATTAAGTTACTATATTGGGGAAACCCTATTATTTACTATATATACCCATCATGGTAACTTAACTTAAGTTCCTTAACAGCAACCCAGTTGAATGTGCATGATCTTGATTGGGGCGATGACGAGACCTACTACTCGTTGTTTCCCAGTCGCAGACGAGTTGCGCATTCCGCCCTGGCGAGTGTTAGGACGCCTGGCACAGGTGTAAGGCATTGCAAGGGTTTGTTGCAAAGCTAATGAAGCGGAACAACCGAAGACATGGAAGACGTTTCCTGGCATCGAAGCCTCTGTTGCTAGAATTCAAACTTTTCTCTGGGTTCCATGCGGACGGCTGACCTTGTAAAAGCTCCTGCCGGATCCGTACTCAACTGAACCACAGCCACTGCGCTCGATAACATGACGCACTCCACCCTGAACCTGCCAAGCTGGCAAAGCCAATCTGGCACCCGCTCCTTTCGCTGTTTGCTTGACATTTGCGGCTGGTGCCCTAGCATCCTTACGTACCCCACGCACTTTGTTTGCACTTTCAGGTTTGCATGGGTTGATGGTGTCTTAATCTCAGCGTCATGACACAGTTGCCATGCAAAGCACCCGCAAAATTGTCTTCGCAGCAAGAAATTAAGCTGAAGCGCTCTGGCAAGCCTTCGTTTTGCACACAACGGCTTGTCAATTGCAAACAGGAGAAATTCAAACTAAATGATGTGAGGAGTCCTCGAACATGACACGTCTAAGATATGATGCTACCAATTTGGGTCTTGGGGCACTCGCAGTCGTCATGCAACTTGGGCAAGATTACTCATGTTTTAGGTTTCATCAAAACATGCAGCCCTTAAAATCAACCCATCACATCGTGCTAGCACATTTTGGCGTGCAGCTTCGTCATTCGGCTTGTCAACAGAAGCAAAGGCAAAGCAACGCCTGATTATGCAAAATCAGCATTCTGAACACAATTGCTGCGGCCCATACCATTGTAACGCTGGTCAAGCCCAGCACGACGACAAGATATGCCGCACATGCGCGTAACCCACACAAATGACCGCTACTGTACCATTCGAGTGCCTACTCTGCGCAAATCCACTGAGTCAAGTAACGGAAGCCATTCCAATTACATCAAGTGTTGTTTCCTCCTGTACGGTTAGGACTATCTTGCATCTAGCTGTCTCTCACTTCAACACCACCCACGTTTCACTTCAACAGCTGGTTGAACTGCAAACAGAAGCAAAGTGGCAAGACTGTGTGAAGATTGCAAACAAAAAACGAAGGTTCAAAACCCATCAGGGCACTGAGGCCAGGGCATCTGCTTGGGGAAGCAGTTTCTCTAGATCAACTTTCCACTTCGTTGTCTATTGGAAGCGTTGCTTAGACTGACTTCTGCGCAAAACAGTATCAGAGCGTGATGAGTTTTGAGGATGCGGCTGACTTAGCCTTCTGCCTGCATTTTCAGTGAGGGGAGATTTAGTGTGTGCATGCATCTCCGCCGCCAAGATTTTCAGTGCATTGGCAAGTAGATTCATCGTCTTCCCTGGATCTGCCTGTGCTTAGCACCCAGAAATGCCCAGCCCAGCGTCCCACTGGTTTGCTCTCCCTGCCCGTCTTCCAGAAGTCAAAGCATGTCGAATGTCAGATCTACTTCTGCGTCTGTGGTGGGTTGTCTTGATGCATCTCGGCCGCCAAGATTTTCAGTGCATTGGCGAGTAGATTCATCGGCTTCCCTGGATATGCCGGTGCTTAACATCCGGACATGCCCAGCCCAGCGTCCCACTGGTTTGCTCTCCCTGCCTGACTTCCAGAAGTCAAAGCATGTCGAATGTCAAGCTTTGATAGAGAGCATCGAAAGCAACAAAAGTAGGGTTCTTGGCTGCAGATCTGCTTTGTGCCTGATCACCAGTCCATGTTACAACACCTAGTACTCATTGCTTCCCAGTCGCAGACGAGTTGCGCATTCTGCCCTGGCGAGTGTTAGGACGCCTGGCACAGCCGAAGACATGGAAGACGTTTCCTGGCATCGAAGCCTCTGTTGCTGGAATTCAAACTTTTCTCTGAGTTCCATGCGGCCACTGCGCTCGATAACATGACGCACTCCACCCTGAACCTGCCAAGCTGGCAAAGCCAATCTGGCACCCGCTCCTTTCGCTGTTTGCTTGACATTTGCGGCTGGTGCCCTAGCATCCTTACGTACCCCACGCACTTTGTTTGCACTTTCAGGTTTGCATGGGTTGATGGTGTCTTAATCTCAGCGTCATGACACAGTTGCCATGCAAAGCACCCGCAAAATTGTCTTCGCAGCAAGAAATTAACCTGAAGCGCTCTGGCAAGGCCATGCATCTGCATGCCACTTTGCTGCTCATGATGCTACCTTGTTGTGCGGTTGGCTTGCGCAAAGCAGATTCCTCAATTTACGCACGAAGCAAGCGAAGGGCATTTCACTCTTCAAGCCTAGGGGTATGGCGTCAGCTCGTTAGTTAGCCTCACAGGGTTTCCTCAGGTTCCGTTACGGAAAGCACCGTGTGAATCTCATCTTTTAAGCTCAGGCTGGTGGCTGCCCATACTTGTGGTTGCAGGCGTGTTGTGGCCCCAAAGTAATCTCACGGAACTCGAGCGCCGCGGAAACCCTTACCTTACATCCCAGGTTCCAGGCACTCACGACTACATCGCTCTTCAGGCAAGGAACGGGCGTTTTGCCTACAGGGCCCTGGCCCTGTCTCAAAAGGCATTTCGGAACCAGATTCGCCATGCTTTTTCGGCACGTTGGAAGCCGTTCTTGGGCACGTGGAGGCTGTGAAAATGCATGCGCCGGTTTGGGCCCTGCTTTAGCTTTCGTCCCCCCCCTGTGGCGCAAGTTTCTATGTTAGAGCAGTGTGCCTGAATCTTCTGAAGACGAAGGGAAGACCTTGTCAGAAAGGGGTTTCTCCAAGCGTGACAGTGCACCAGTGGGTCCATTCGGCAGGGTAGGGCCTGGGTTGGATGCCGCCTTGACCGCTTCCCGCCACGTCCCTCCATGTTCCAGATGGGCGAGCGTCCGGACAGTGCCCATGCTCCGATGGTCGTGCTGCAGCCTGCATCCTCGCCAGCTGTGCCACTGCCATCTCTTGCAAGCCTTGGGCACAGGTGCGTCCCGGATATAGTTCAAGAGCAGGCCTTTGTGCAGCAAGGGCTCCTCCAGCCTACGTCGCTTGTGCCGCCTGGAGTCTGGGATGTGGTTTTGCCTTTGCAATCCCTGGCAGCTGCGATTGGAGGGCCTTGCATGGCGCGTGCCTCCAAGCGGAAGTGTCGTAGGCGTTTACAAAGATGTCTGGATCGGGTGCCGGGCCCTAGGCCTTTTCATACACCAGTCAACAGGGATCACTAGACCTGCCCTATACCCTAGACCCTGAAACCGTGCTGCACAGCAAGCCATTAAGTGATGCACGAAAGTTGCCAAGCCTGATGGCGCAGCTCAATCCCGTTTGTACAAGCCTATGCATGCTTAAGGGCTCCAGTGTAGTTCCCTTTCGGGTGACGTTCTTTCGTCCCTTGCCGAAAAGGACAACAAATCAAAAAAACAACATCATAGGACATAGGATGTATATTAAGGCAACGCGCGTGTGCTGCGTAGCGTCAGATCTTTCATGCCGACATGGAGCACTTGACCGCATCTTTCCAATCAGGTTGCTGGCCCTTGCAAGAGTCAAGGGGATGTTTCAAAATATTTGGGGCACGGAACAAGGAAGCGCAGCCCGGTCCTGCTGTACAGCTTGCAAAGCTTTTTGGACATTGAGCACAGCAGGATGAAGGCTGCTTTTCAGTCATGGCAGCCAAGAGTTCCGCAAGCCGCATTCCAAGGACATTGCCCCAAAGTGCGAGAAGCGATTGCGTGAATTGCGTGAGCAAAATGCTCCTGACGAGTTTGAGTTTGAGTGTTGTTTGCCAGACGTGCTGTTTGTGTGTCATTGGGATCTGGCTGCTTCACCCCCGGCTTTCAGGGCACTCACGGGAGTATCACCAGGGGATCCTGCTGCAAAGGCAGACCGCGCGCTAGGAACGCTGTTCAAGCACTGTCCTCCACCAAGCCTTCGCCAAGCAAGCCTGCTCCAGTATTTCTGGGCTGAGCAAGGAAGTGGTCCCCGGTTGTGCTATACAGCTTGGACAACTTTTTGGACATGGCGGGCCCCTTCCAGTCAGGGCAGCCAAGACTTCCACAAGCCAAATTCCAATGAGATTGCCCCCAAGTGCAAGCGTTGACTGCGTGAATTGCGTGAGCAAATTGGTTGCTGCTAAGGCGATGCACCATGTGCCTACAACGGGGGTGATGCAACGGAAGCGTCTGCTTTGCGCCTCACGAGTGCACTGTACTCCATTTCACTGAACGCACATAGTGCACACCAACACCAAAGCCGGCCCTGGCGTGTGGATTCAGCGTCGGAAGAATAAGAGTTTATGGCCTTGGGTGAGTGACCATAACTTGCTGCGTGTTGTGTGCGCTTAAACTCAGAGGATACACCTCGCCCCCATGGATGCCGCATGCCTGAGTGACGCCAATGGTCGCCTAAATCCCGGGAGAGTGGCTGTGCGCGTTTAGCCAGCATATCGGACACGGCAAACCGCGTGGTTTCTTGGACCTTCTACTGCTTTCCGAGGCTTCAGCTCGACGGGCGCTCGTCAAGATCTGATCGTCTGCTATCAGAGCTGTTTGTAGCACTGTTGCCTTTGCTGCTGATGGCCGTGCGACCAGGGCAGGGCTGTTCAACTTAAGTGGCGCAGGCATTCATCAGCTTCCGTGCCTCCACAGTCCAGTTTGTCTGGCCAGGTACCGACCTCGCGCTTCAGGCGCGAAGCATCTCGTTAGTGCCTGACAGATGCACTCTACTCGACTTGGCCCACAGAGTGTTGTTTCTCAACGGCGTGAACGTAGCGAAGCCTTAGACAGTCCTACGGGGGCAGGGTGTTGGACTGCTACTCGCAAAACGTGCTTCCTCAGGTCGGTGACCCTGACATGCTGCGTGTTGCGTGTGCTGAAATGATACGCGATGTGCAAGACGCATTACAAACTCTGCAGCTGCTGACTGTACGTTTAAACTTGAGACATTGCGCCTCCAGATTGGTAAACGTGCCAAGTTCTGCCCTGGTTTCAGGGCTAGGGTTGCGAGGCCTAAGCCCTGAACCTCAAACGCTCAGCCCACCCTAAACTTCAAAACTTGGGCCCCACTCTGGGCTGTCAATCGGTCTTCCAAAGGCCGCCGCTGGGAACCCCGAAGTCAGAATCCGGACTTCCCGTAGAACGTAGAAACTAGAACTTCCAACATGGTAGCCTATAAGAACTCTTCAGGGAGATCTACTTTCTAGATCTTCCAGCGCACGCGGCTTTAATGCCTAGCACTGGAGTGTCATGAGACTCTCGAGTGGACTTCGCTTCCCCCTTGAGGATGAGTACCGCACAGATTGCAGCCTTTGTGTCCTGCTTTTTACCAGAATGCATGGCATGCTGTTTGACGGGTCTTTTGGTTGCCTATCCAGCCACTCGCAGCCAACCAGTTTTGGTAATTTCCAACTAAACTGGGTAGTTTTGTGCATTTTTGTGCGAATGGCCGGCAACACATTTGCCGCCGCCAACACCACCGCCGGATCGAGCGGCGTAGTGTAGGTGCAGTCCATCAACAGATCATTCGAAAATTGGCCAGGCCCCCTGTTCGCAGTTCAGCCTCCAATAACTAGCTGGAATTTGTCAGCGTCCTGGCCTCAGCGTCATACTCTCAGCACTTTTTATGTATGTGTAAGGTTTCGTACTTGATTGATGCGCCACGTGCCCACTGCTGTCGATGCTGACGGCGCTTACGGGCCTACTGTTCAAGTGGTACAAGTTCTGCTCAGCTTCCCGGGTAGCAGACCATTTATTTAAGGACGGATCTTGGCGCAAAACAATAAAAAGCCCAGGAGAGGGTGGGATTTTGCAGTTATACACTCATCCCCACAGGATGTGAATCTCAAGAAGAAAGCCCCGCCCAGATTAAACGGAGTAGAAGATCACGTCACTGCAGTATGAAGAGAGGGTACTTCTTTGTTACACAACCCTGGGTTTGTCTGCGACCGTAGGATCTGTTTCGCGCCATTTGCAGAAGTTAGTTCATCTTTCTGTCAGCTCAGTCTTGAAGCTTGCAGCTAAGAGACCTAGAATGCAGCGGAGTTTCTCAAAATAAGTACGTGTGAGAGATTCTAGAGGATTGTGATGAGGAATACCCACATGAAACATTGCACGATGTGCTTGAGCTCTTGCATCGCTATGCCTTGTCAGACGGCGTGGCCCGTGCGCACAATGGTTGGTGTTGACGCCACTTGCAGATGCCACTTGCAGCGTCAAGATCCTTATGTAGGAGGCCACACTGCAAGCCTGCCTGCAAAGGTCAGGTGCATGAAGCAGCAAGTTCGGCTTTGCAGGTGTCCTGTTCGTTGCAAAGCACCTTGAGATTTTAGAGGGCTTCTGTTTGAGATGGAAGCAGCTTTTGGAAGGTAAAGTTCGCAAGGTCCTCGAAATCTCTTCATAGCAGTTCATCCTTCCGTCATGTAGCCATCGCATGCTACTTGCAGCGCCTACTTAGGTGATGCATTTCTGTGCTTGTAGAAGTTCGCTTTGGCCTATTGAATCGTTGAGCATGCATGAACTGTCATCCATGGCAGGCCAAAGCCTTTGCAAGCTACGCTTATGTTTTCTTGGCGACCTTGCATGGAGTAAGGGCCTCTACAGGCACAGGGTTCCACAATCCGCCCCATTCAGTCTTCCTTCCACATGACACATGTCCGGCTGATGGGTAGCTCTGGTGTCCTGTATAGTACCGGGCATCACGAGCGTTCCAACGTTTCAGCAGGATGAGTCTGGGTTGCTGTTAAGGGACTTAAATTAAGTTACTATATTGGGGAAACCCTATTACTTACAATATATACCCATTATGGTAACTTAATTTAAGTCCCTTAACAGCAACCCAGAAACTTGACCCATAATTCCATACCGTGCTGATTGTAGCGCTTCGAGCATGTCGTGGGGTTGCGGCTGCCACCTCCCTCCAACCCCGCAGCCCCAGCCCCCCTGGCCCCCCTGCTGTCAAGTTCCTCCAAAGGTTGAATGAATCGCCTGCAGGACATGTGCCTTTACCCAGGCTTGTAGCTGGAACATTGAGCATCTCTCTGTTGGCAAGTGCAAAAAAGCCAACTCTGTTTTTCCCTGAAGAGCCTCAGGGCAGCACCGCGCGCATCTGCAATTGCTCCAGAACCAAATAGGTTGTTCTCAAAATTATGGGCCCTGGGGCTATAAATTATATTCTGGAACCTACTATTTAGGGTACCAAAAAGGGACCCTAATTTTGGGAAACTTCCAAATGCATTTGCGAGGAATTGGAGCCGAACCTTGAAGCTGACACGCGGATTGCCCACATATGTTGGGGTCTCCCTAATTCTGAAAACTAGCTTATTCAAGGCCATATAGGGAAATGGAATGGTGCATGGAAACTACCAGTGGTTCTCGGCACATAGGGATGGATCAAAAGCCCCATGCGCACTTGCATATTCGACATGCAAGCTTTCTGGGGTTTAGAACTCCCTGTGCAGAAGCTTGAACCCTCAAAGGCAGAGTTTTCAACAGCTTTCCGCGCCACTTTGAAGGCGCAGTTCAGCCAACCGGCAGCGCATGGCAATATAGAGCTGTGACACGCTTCCCAATCGGCAATGCTTGTGCTGAATGCTGCCTAGACCGGCAATTAAATGGCTTTCCGTGGACAATTGCAAGACGGAAGACCAAGAAAAAAAAGTTCTTCTGTACTTCGGTTCAGGGACAACTCATATATGGGAATTATCAAGCTGATCATTTTCTATTAATTTTAGGAATTAGTTCTACAGGACAGGACTTTCAATGAAATCGGTAAAGCCAAAAAATAATCGAATCTATAGGAATTACTCTACGGAGACGAGATTGAATCTATAATGCAATAGAAACGGTAACAATATATCTCCGACAGATATGGCAGCGCGAGGGAACATCAAAATTGCTTACTGATGATTATTCTATTCTACTTGGTTTCGTAGAGACACGCTCCTACCTAATGAGGATGACGATGGAATTAGGGTGTGCGGGGCTTCAAATTTAGGATGTCCATCCTCTTTTGAGGGATACAGGAACTGGCTGGGTTATGGTAACTTTGACCCTAGACCCTATATACCCGTAATATGGTAAGTTAATTTCAAGAGGTCATCTTGCCAATCGAGCTGTACATTCAGATCTCCTAGGGTTTAGGGTTTAGGGTTTAGGGCTCAGGGTCTAGGGTCTAGGGTCTAGGGTTTAGGGTTTAGGGCTCGGGTTTCGGGTTTAGCAGTCATCGGAGACGGGGGTCTGGTTGCCGGCTCTGGTTGCTGCTGTTGACTACTCTTCGGGCTTGATATAAATTTCGTGCGGTGTGTCCAGCATAATTGAAGGTTCACGGGTGCTTATACTTGCGGTTTAAATGGGTTAGTACCAACAGAACTTGTTTGGGGCTACTTTCATGGGTGCTTATACTTGGGGCTTAAATCAGGATTAGTGCAGCTATAACCTGCTTTAGGGTACTTATACCCCCACTTCGGATTGCCAATGGACCTTCAAGTGAGTAGTATTTTATTTGGGGATACTATGGTACCCAATATAGAGTAAGATTATATCCTGCTTTTGGGGTATAGTATTTTACATAAGGAACATAATCTTACTTGGTTTAACCACCAAAAAAACGCCACTCAAGTATTGAAGTTCAGGTCCAGCCCCTTTTCCAGTCAACCGTCACAGCATGCCTTGAGCTCTGGGATTCTAGTGGGGACCTGGGTTCATTTAAGCCATGGTCTAAACCCCTTAAAAGGGTTTGTACAAGGGATATCAAGGGATTATATAGGGGACTACTATAGGGGTTGCTAAGGGGGATACTAGGAGTTTAGAGTATAGCTCATTTCGAGATAGAGTTCTTTTATCACCCTTATAGACCGCAAACAGGACAAGCCAACATCAATGTCCAAGGCTCTCTATCTCCATAATTGAAGTTGCCCGGGTGCTTAGTAGGGAATTCAGCAACGGGCTGTAGGGACTGTTGTAGGGGATTTGGAGAGTTTTAGGGGTATGGGGATCGTATTCCAGAGGATTACATACCATAGGGTGGATGGTTTGGGGTCATGGGGGCTATGTGACCTGGCAGGAGGTTACCTATGGACTATTCTACAACTTTGTTCCTTTGTTCCCTACCAAGCACTGGGGGTTGTGGTATCCTGGAGAAGGATCCGCAGCTACGGAGGCTATAAAACCTCAGAAACACAAACGTTTCCAATGAGCGAGTGGTTGACCCCAACTTGTGCAACTAACTTCCTAAGCCCTAGACTAGACCTTAAAGACGCAAAATCACCTGTGGTAGATGGTCCCTTCATGGATGGATCTGTGATGCTTGCGTAACCATACATCCAAAAGAAGGGGCAATGTTAGGGAACACATGCATGGCATGCATTTGTCTCGATAAAGAGGTTCGGCCAAGCTTGATAGGCTTATGCATTTTTTAACCATTTCGGCTCAAGAACTCTTCAGCCTTACCGAAATGTCCATGTTGAGAGCAAAGTGCTGGCCTCTTCTCTGGCTACTATGCACGTATGCAAGCGCCGTGGTGGCTGATGTTTCCTGCGAGGAGCATGATTTTCATGCTACGCAGTTCCTTCAGATGACGTCCATTCTAAATGCAGAGCTGCATTCACCGTTGAAGCCCTGGGACGTGCATTACTACCTAGGTGGGCATTCCGCCAAAAAGGGCTTCCGGTAAGAGTTCTGGGGCAGCACCATCCTCCCCAGAGTCATCCCTCTGAACCCTAAACCCTAGACCCTGAACCATAAACCCTAAACTCTGAACCCAAAACCCTCTAAACTCAAAACTGCGGGTGCTCGAGCCAGCCCGTCAAACCGAGGACCCCTACCGGAATCTCCAAACT
Organism: Symbiodinium pilosum; assembly: GCA_905231905.1. Taxonomy (NCBI): domain Eukaryota; class Dinophyceae; order Suessiales; family Symbiodiniaceae; genus Symbiodinium; species Symbiodinium pilosum. The sequence continues at coordinate 5,428 of CAJNIZ010002272.1, read as the reverse complement.
GGATCCCCTAGCATCATGTTAGGAATTCTATGGGGCTTCTTTGGGGTTATTATGGGTTTAGGGTTTACGGTTTGGGGTTTAGTCTTTAGGATATACAGGATATGTAGGGGTTATAATGGGTCTATATAGACGAAATTTAGGGATCATTATGGGGCTTATATGGGTAATTCATTTGCTAGATCCTTTGAGGCTTTGTTCGAGACATTCCCAGGTGAGTAGTATTGGGTATATACAGAGTAAGATTGGCTTACAAGCGCAAGGTTTTCATGCTAGGGGTTTAGGGTTTAAAGCACAACCCTCAAAAAAAGTACATTGCACCATAGAATCCCGCCAGAGCACCTGTTTATGTCATTCTCGAGTTCTTTCTGTTGCTTATTCGGTATTATTTTGGGTTCGGCCCGGGCAGGTGTTGCATACCACAAGGCTGGAACTTATCTCATGATCCAAGTGTGGCCACTTGCCGTTTGTTGATGGGGAGTGGAAGATGTGGAAAGAGAGTGGGAACCAATATGGGAGTTAAGGGTTCGCTGTGTAGGGTTTAGAGAATAGAAAACAGCCTCATATGATACTAGAAAATCATCCTTTCCTTCTCTAGCTAGTAAGGCAATCGATATTTCATGCCCTCGGGGCGAAGCCGCTTATCGACATGGGCCAATGGGATCAGCCTTGTTATCCCGGGACATGTTATGCACCAGATGCACCAATCCAAGTGTGGATCGACCTCTACTCGCCTGCAAAAGCGCAAAAAGCACGTGAAGCTGCAGGGGAAAGAGGCTTGCGGGTCGCAGGATTTGTTCGAGACCCTGTGTCCATGATCGTCTCTGCATACTGCTACCATCACAGGGGAAAGGAGCTCTGGAATTTCGTAGAAAATCCCCAAGGCATTGTGGCGCAGATGGGGCCTCTAGAAGGGCTGACTTTTGAGGCCCAACGGATGCTACCAGTTGTCAAGAACATGACGGGCATTTTTGAACACCCGGCCAATGACACCCTTCGTCTTGACTACGAGCGAACTACGGCCTCTTCTGATGGTTTCGACTCAGAGATGGTAAAGCTGATTGGCTTCTTGTTTGAGGACCTGATTTCGGCAGAGGAACGTGCTGAGGTCTTAAATGCCACCCAAAGGGCAGACCTGAATCGACATCCTGCCAATGACGACGATAATCATTCCAATGACCCGGACTGCAAAGCTCGAACACGGGAGTATGTGCCAGCCATGCCGTCGGACCTCTTGGGGCAGTACCGTTCATTCCAGCAGAGGCTGGGATATGCCCCTTCCTGAGCGCTTGGTCATCCAAACATGATGGTAAAGTAGCAACAACTATTTAGAGTATAGTGCCTGGTATCAGCACTGTAGTAAGTAGTTAGCCAGCCCCTTGTTTTGCCAGAGCAAGAGCGAGAGCCAAGATCACCCTTGATCATTTGGCTGAACGGCAAGAGGCCACCGTAGAAGCAACAAAGCTCAATGACAATGATGATCGTAAATGCCACGATACCCTTATCGGTGTATGTAAATCCAATTCCTTTTCTTTCCCTATATAGCTTCTATTCTAAACAGCCGTACTGGCGACATTCATATAGTAATAATCAAAATAGAAATAATATTCATGGTAGTCCCTGCAGCTGGTGTAGATTCTTTCTAGTGCGCGAACAATATTTTATTTGGGAATACTGTACACCCCAATATAGAGTAAGATTAGACTTTCCTTCTTTCCTTTGGGGTATAGCACCTTATTTGAAGAACATACTCTTACTGGGCTCAACCACCAAAACCACAATACTCGCATAAGCATTTTTGGGATGTGGAAGATTGAAAATGTCTTCCTATCCATGGCAGACAGCCTTAACCTCAGGCGCAGGATGCTTTGCTCCGCCATCGCAGATTCAAAAGCTGGGCTGTCAGGAACGTGCATTAAGTTACTATGAAAAGGAAGCTTGATTACTGTACTGACTATATATCAATACTATCGCAGCTAACGCCCTAAACCTGAAACCCTGTATACCCATGTTATGATATCTTACCTGGATTCCTATTCTTCCTGGCGGTTAGTAGGGTTTAGGGTTCAGGGTTTAGGGTCTAGGGGTTAGGGAAGATGGGAATCTAGTTTCTTGAGTCGAGCATTTTTGGCTGGGTCTTGATAACCCCAGCCACGAATTGATCCGTAAAAAGAATGCCTTGCAAATTTCAGAGTTCGGATTCAATATTCTTTGCCGAGTTGATTTGGACTCTTTTGTTGGTCCGGCTTGAGAGTCAACGCGATCTGCGGAAGCATTCCACAGCCATTCAGGCCCGGGAGCCCTTGCTTGTGTCTCTGTGCCAAAGATGGGACAGACACAGCAGATGAAAAGGCCAGGCTGTGAGACGGAGACCTTGTACACCTGCACGAACATGTAGTGTTTGCATGGTAGATAGATACCATTATCATCCTAGAAGTATGTTGTCGAGCATATTTCCATAAATGATGAGTAGTTGTTTTCCACTTGGCATGTTCATGATATGGAGGCATCGGTCTTAGGTCATCAAGGTTAAGTCCAGTCACCTGCTCATCGGCAAGCCTAACAAAGCCAGTGCTTTTTATGCGACATGTCTCCCCAAAACACTTCTATATCCCCATGTGTTTCGATACCCCTATAATAGACACCCGAACAAAGAAAAACGTTTGTGTACGGAAGGCATTAGCCATGCCATCAAATCCAGACGCACCTCCCAGCTCCTCGGCAGCAACAGAGGCTACTGCCGGATTCGTTTGCCTCGAAACCCTTAAGCCCCTAAACCCTGAACCCTAAACCCTAAACCCTAAACCCCAAAACCCCTAAACCCTAAACTCCAAACCTTGATTTGGAGGCTTGAGGATGAGTGCGGAGTGCAAGATCTGCGTACTCTGGATGCCGAAACAGGATCTGCAACTTGTTGGGAACATCGTGGCTCACAAGCTTTGACGTGCTTGCCACGTACATTGGCTTGCCAGTCCAATTTTCCTTCCTGGACAGACAGCAAACTCAGAGCTGTCCAAACAAATCCCGCCTTGGCTCCATGCTTGCCTACCAAAGCGTTATCATATCTGCTGAAGGCCGCAACTCCTGGCTCGTGGCAATGTTGCAGCCGTCATCCATGCAGAGTCATCTGGCGGGCGTCAGGATGCGCAGCGCAAAGCTTTCCAGAATGGCGGCGTCTAAAACGCTTGGCTCAACCTTGTTCGCATCCCAGTTCGGGACTGTAAAGGAATGTGATGGGTTTAGAAGGCCTTTCTTGGGGACGGGATGGGGATACATATTTGCAATGTGAGGCTAATGTAAGGTTCTCTCCCTACATGTAATTGTTTCAAACCAGGTTGAGACTTGTCAGGACATAGCCATGCAAAGATGGCCCCCTCAGCAGGTTGCAGGAAAGCCGCGTCTGCATTGATCAAATCAGGGATCGCGCTGTCCACAGGTGTTCTAAGCACCTTGCAAACATGCCGCTGCCCATTGCAGCCCAAGTTCTGGATGCTGAGCTGACTTGCTGTCCATTTTTCCCGGGACATGACGAATTCCAAGATGTTTTAAACGCAGCCACCCAACAGCCACCTCAGTCCCGCATGCCGTTTGGCCAGATTTTTTCGCGGCTTTTTCTTGCTTCACCTCGCGTAGGCTTTGAGCTGCGGAGTGAACAGACGCCTAGTCTGAGTTTTGGGCTAATCCAAGAACCTCGTCCTGCAAGTCTTTGGTTCAGTAAAAAAGCACACAGCAGCCATAGGTTCATGTGCATGTGCCAGCTTTATGTAGCTGACACTGGCTGGCTTGGTGCTGCTGGACAGACGGGGAGATCAGGGCTGTCCAAGCAAATCCAACATGTTGCCACGTCTGTTGAAGGCTGCAACTCTTGGCTTACGATATGAAACACATCAAGATGCCCCGACTGTAACTACTCAACAGCAATGTCCATCCCACACCCTGGGTGCCCCGAGCTTTTCCCGGCCTTTTCTTGCTTCTCCTCGTGAGCGCTGAACTCAGGAGATCACCGCAAGTCGTCAACAAACGTTTAGTGTGAGTTGTGGGCGTGGGCAAAGGCAAGAGCGCAAAGCACACGTACAGTGTAGGTTCTTAGACCTGCACAGTGCAGCTGACACTGGCTGGCTTAGGTCTGGATGTGTGACGTCATTGGAGAGGTCCTAATTACTCAGATGCTTCCACATGCACGTCTGCTTTCATGCGCCTTCCTATCCTGGAGCCCTGGGTTCAGCCTGAGATTCGGGCAGTGAGAAGCACTTTGCGCACGTTTGCTAGGGGCTTCGGTGTTCGTTGAGCTGCATCATGCATTGCCTTCTGCGCCGCCTGAGCCGCTTCCTGTAGCAGTGCGTATGCGCAAACTGCTCTGAGATGGTGTCCCCCAATGACTCTCCATACAGGCCCGGCTGGACTGCTTTGGCATGTCTATCTCATCCACACTTTGCGCAGAAGGCTGCAGCATCAAGCGTCACAGGCCCGCAGCACGTTCCAGTCGCTACATGCGCCCTAAATCCTGTGGTTTGAACCCAGGATCATTCCATGTCACTTGCCGTGCCTTCATGCGATGCCATGCATCTGCATGCCACTTTGCTGCTCATGATGCTGCCTTTTTGTGCGGTTGGCTCGCGCAAAGCAGATTCCTCAATTTACGCACGAAGCAAGCGAAGGGCATTTCACTCTTCAAGCCCAGGGGTATGGCGGCAGCTCGTTAGTTAGCCTCACAGGGTTTCCTCAGGTTCCGTTACGGAAAGCACCGTGTGAATCTCATCTTGGAATCTCAGGCTGGTCTTGTGTGACTATGAACACACAGCTGTTTGCTGAAGTTTCTTTACCTTCTTCGCCTTACCTGGATGTACCGCTGCTTAACATCCAGACGTGTGTAGCCTAGTTGCTTCATGTCCCTAGCTTAAGAGAGGCTTGGAGATCTTTGCACATGACTCGGCTTGATGGATTTTACACAACTGGCCCTAAACGTGTTGTAAGTCGAGGGAGTCGATGAACAGGGGTTGCGCTGCCCAAGCCAATTTGTGTTCAGTGTTCGGTCAAGATCTGTTTGCAAGTCCCCTCTCGCCCGGTTTTTGAGATGGGTTCCGTAGGTGTGGCTGAGTCATAGCCAGAGCAAAGCGTCCAACCAAGGTTTTCAGAACTGTTGTACGAGCGAGCCTGAGATCAGCTGCACCCTCTGAAGCTTTACGCGAACCAATGTAAGCGCGCATCTAGCCTTGTTGGCCACGTGCCGCCATGCATGGTTGCCAAAGGCCAAACGCATATGGTAGGTTGTGCAAAATGCGATTCCTCTGGGGTTCCCTATTCTAATATGGTCGCCAATATTTAGGGTACCGCAAAAGGGAACACACCTTCGACAACCATGTGGAATAGGCTTCCGGTACATCAGCAGATCTGAACTTGGCTTCAGCCAGAATTAGCGCCAAGAAGGGTC
>CAJNIZ010002271.1:6948-26639 GCA_905231905.1 Symbiodinium pilosum | reverse complement strand
ATTATTATTACTACTACTATTGCTACTACTATTACTATTCCTATTACAATGACTATTGTTATTGCTATTACTGATATTTTTATGTACCACAGAGGCTGATAGCCACCAAGGCAGGAAAGCTGACGAGACTTTACTCCAGGGATCCTCAAGTTCGAGATAGCTTTTCCCCACCTCCCTCCCCCCCAAAACAAAGTGTTCCTTTTTGGATGGTTCGTAAAAGCATCTGGTATTACTACTACTATTACTCTTACGGTTTCTATTGCCATTACTGTTACTGTTACTACAACTATTACTATCACTGTTACTATAACTATTCCTATTGCAGATGTGTTCCCCTGCTTATGGAAAACGGCCATGTATTTCGACAGGCTTGACACCCACCTTGCTCTTGCGTCAGGCTAGGCCTGTTAGGCCTTTTTAATGCTTCCCTGGTTTCCTTTGTTTAGGATCTAGGGTTTCGGGTTCAGGGAGGCAGCGTAAGGCTTTAGCTTAGAGTTGATGACCGTGGGTTCAGGGACTGCACCGACAGAGCCCCCTACAAGCCATAGTTTCCATTCTCGTCTCCACTCTGCCTATATGGCCCGTATAAGCAGCCACATTCCTTTAACCCACAATCAGCAACCATTCCATGACACCTCACTGTCTCCAGACTCTAGATTTGGAGCTCTTGAGTCTCAGGAAATGGAGGGGAAGCAATGCAAGTTTCAGCGTGCTCTGCCGGAGAGCGCCAGTGCCATGATTAAGTTCCCTGACTCGCTGGGAGTGGCGATGCGCAACTTAGGGCAACAAGTGCGGATAGAGCCGGATCCAATTTGCGACTGCTTTCTGAGGTGTGCGCTGGATTTTGTGAGTAGGCTCAAAGGCACCATTTCGTCCAGCATAAAATCAAAATCAGTCATGTTGAGCCAGACCCATCCTTGAGCAAGGTTTTGGGATGGAACCCTTGAGGTTGGATTCTGTCCAAATCCTGGAGTCATGTAGGCCCCCCAACCTGCTGCTTGGCTGCATAGGATTGCAGAGCCGGAGCAGTGCAGCATGGCAAGCGGATCTTGAGCTGCTGCGATGTATCATCGTGTAAGCTGAAGGTAGGCCAGCCATTGCGGAGTGTTCTGCGTTCATGCCATGGATTCACCCCTTTTTGGACAACCGCTAAGTTCTGCTGAATGAATGGTCAACATCCGTGGGGTGCAATTTGCCGTCGCCATCGCGGTACTTGGTGCTGGTTGTCATTACCTATGGCTCATATTCCGGCCCAATCCAGCAGCGCACCACAGCACGCCGCTGTTCTGTGAAAGTGGCGAGAGGCCTCCGATCTACTTTGTTTTCGCTCCTGGCCTGCTTCTGTGTAGTGTTCTTTTGTACCTGGCCAGCAGTGATGCTGCGAGTGCGTATGAAGCAGCCCTTGGGCTGAGGGCATTTTCGGTGGCCCTTCGGAGTTTCGCTGCCTGCGCAGCTCTCGGTTTGGCGGGCATGGGCATGGTCACTCATGAAATGAGCCCCCGTCTTCATGATGCAGCCACCTACATCTTCCTTGGTGGCCTGGCTCCCACGTTGCTATTCAGCCTGGGTGCATCTATCGGTATGCAGGGATTCTTGGCAACCTCCGCTGTCAATCTCACTTTGGTGGCTACACGTGTCCTCCTTATAGTGTTGGCCTCGCGCAAGGCCTTTCAGTTTCTCAACAAGTACGGGCAAGCCATGGCAATGGTTGGCCAAGCTGACCGCTGCAAAAAAGAGGCGTCCAATGCAGTGCATCGCAAGCTGATGAAGCAGCTGCTGTTGGACAGTGCTTTTGCGCAATACACCGCCCTTGCTTCAGTAGCAGCTTCTATGATTTTTCTGTGGCCTTAGGGCAATCCGTCTGCCAAGTTGAGCGCCAATGCCAAGAGGAGCAAACGGGTCCTTCAGGCTGCAGCCGGAGGAAAGCTAGAATAACTTGTTGAACTTAGAGCCGGAACAACTACTTGGTCAGAAAGGCTCGTCCTTGGTTCCAAGTGCAACCTCAACCCGAGCCCAAAATCCAAGTTTCTGAGCTCTTACGCACAAGCTGACTTTTTGGCTGGCTTCGGCGGATGGTGAGGCTCCTCGGAGATACAAAGGCGCATGCTGCAAGGAGACGCCACACTAATGGCAGAAGGCGTCGCTGTGCATGCCGAGGCTCTCCAAGCTCGGATACTCGCTAAGACCTTTGACGCAGACTCGCCAGGGCGTGAGGTGACTGCAAAGCGCTCACCCTGTCTCACTGAGACAAGGTGAGCGCCTTGCAGCTCACAGCCTTTTTGTTGAATTTCAGCCTTTGCGTCGCTCCGATGGGTGAACCTGAGGCCGTCGTCCACACTGTTCCGGAAGCTCGTGGGGGCCACTCTGGCTGCGTGCAAGACTCTGCTAGACCCTTGTATTTCCGCGAGCAGCGCTTGCAGTAAAGAGCCCGGTTCTGCACCAAGTCTTTCACAAGGGCCCGCCTCACGAAACCACTCGTGATGACAGATGTCAATGGGCTGCTGCTTAGGACCTAGAAGTCCATACGGAGAGTCTATACAGGAAGCCCTGCGCAATGGGGACACGCATCATTGCGCAGGGTTTTCTGGACACACTCTTCAGGCCTGAAGCTTTCGATTCGCACAGTGTTTGCATGTTCGTGACAGCATAGCACGTTCACGTTAGACATGGCCCTCCGGAAGCTTAGCTCCTCGCTGCGTCGCGGCCTAGAAAGCCTAAAGACCTGCGCCCTAAGCCCAACATGCTCCACCCTCAACCTGCGACGACGTAGCCTTAAACTGAGCCCCGTCCTTACCTACCAGAACCCATATGGGGTTTGTTTTGAGATATTTCCCAGCAAATCTACGCTGACCTCAAGATTCCTTTTGTGATCCCCTTATAACCCAAAGCTATCTACACTTTGGACATCCCTTTACTCAAGCTAGGCGCAGCTACTACAGGGATCCATTCCTCCGCGTCCGGCTAACCGCTGGTAATCTGATCTGTCTTCTGGTTATCTTTGATGCTATAGCGAACCCTAAACCCTAAACCCATGATGTGTTGGGAAGAATGCAGACAGCTGGCGCGCTGCCACACATTTCTCAAGATAGTTCGCAGAGGTGGGGCGTGGAATTTAGAGTCCGCTTCATAGGGCTCAGCGCTATTACACGCCGCAGCTCTCTGCCCGAAACTGGCTACGATTCATCAACTTCAGCTAGATCAGGGGTACTGGCCCTCTTAACCCTTCGCACTTTGAAGCTACACCCTAAACTTCCCTTGGCCAAAGATCCATTCCTACAGCCCTCAGCCCTGCATACCAACACGTGCGAAAGCTCCAACCCCTGTATGTCCTGCCCGCAGCCCACGAATCAGAGACCCTGCCCCACCAACACTGCACGCGACGCGATGCCAAAGAAGAAGCCCGATCACCTTTTCGAACGGGTTGCTGTCTCAGCTTCAAGGGCCTGGGTCACAGAGGGTATCAGGGTTCTAGGTTGAGCAAAACCCAAGCCATAACCATGCAATTTCGTTTGTTTGTTTTTTGCTCATTATCGCTCTAGAAAGCCGTGGTGCTTCGTAATATGCCTATCCAGTTGAGGCTCAGGCTTAAGTCCTGAGAGTTTGCGACCCTAGGACGTAGGTTGTCTCGGGATGTAGGGGTTATCCGGTCAGGGCGAAGCAACGGAAGGATGTTTGGCAACAACATTGTCTGCAAACACTTACCTCTGAATCTAAATCCTAGACCCTAAACCCTATCTCCCTTTTGACTTGGCCTTGTGTTATGAGGCCTAGGCTGCATGGTTCACAGCATGGGTGTCAGGACTCAGGCTGCATGAGCAATGAGGTTTGTGACAGCGGCTCAGGCACGTTTGGGGCCATGGGTTTCTATCGAGGGATGCTAGAGGGTTGTCATGCCACGGGTTCGAGGACAATTGGTGTGCGTGAGACACTCCTGTTTTTTTCCGAGCTTGGACGCATACTCTTGGTGTCCATGGCGCACCCAATTGCTCTCGGAGCCGCGAGCCTTCATTCGGGTAAAGTTTATGATGTTCAATCACCAGCCAATGAGGTAACGCTGCTCGCGTCTGCGTCGCCGGAACGCCTCGAGCTCCCTGTTGGCCGGGGAGCCTGGGGGCCGAGTAGTTGATGATATATTGGGATATAATGGATAATGGAAAAGAAAACGGAAATTACTATTTGTAGGGCTTAGCTGTAGGAATCTGGGTACTGTGATAGGCATGCGCAGTTCGGGCTTGTAGGGTGGGGAGTGTAAGGTTCAAGGTTTTGGCGGTTGAATTCTTGGAGCCCGCGTCAGTCAACCCGTCCCAGGCTTTCAGGTGAAAGTCGGAGCATGCGAGGACTGAGCATGCTTCTCAGGGAGCTCCTCTGTGTCTTTGTAGGAGGTTTATATAAGGAGTATGTAGCGTTCTATAGGGTATGTATGGGGTTATGTATCGGGTGTACAAACCGTTGGGGCTGGTGTCTACGGGGAGTCTTTGTCCTGAACCTCTCCCTTCCAACCAACCTTTCAGTGACTCAGCCCAGAAGCCTTCGCCCAGCAAACATGGACACTTCCGCAAACATGACATGATTGCCAAAAAAAGGCCCTACGAAGACTACTGTCCTTTGATATGCGGACCATGTCAACATCCATGTTTGTTTTGGGGGAGGGCAAGATTTCCTGCAAGACAAGGCACCACTGTGGGCGAATGCCGAATTGCAGTGGAGTCCAGTTCTGGCCTGAGGCGTTAATGAGTTGAGGCTTTATTCGGGGGTTTAGCAAAATAGGGGGACCCCAATATAGACCCCAATTATAGTCCTGATTATGGAGACCCCCAAAACGGTACCCCTAATTTTGGGACATCCCCATTTCAGAAAGATGGAAGGGATACACGGGAGAAGAGGCAGTCCATGTTCAGTGGGGATTGAGGGACTTAAGTGATATAGGGATAATGGAAAAGAAAATGGAAACTAACAATTAGGGTTATATATGGATACTGGAAAAGAAAATGGAAATTACTATAGTACTTTAGGGTTATATAGGAATAATGGAAAAGAAAATAGAAACTACCATAATATGTTATGGTTGTGGGGACAGGAGATATCTTGACAGGAGTGCTGAGTAGCCGCGCTTGAAAGTGATTCTCGCGGTGGAATATTGTCCGCAGCGTGGGTTTCATTTCTAAATCCAATGTGCCCTGCGAAGATCTCAACCCTATCACGGTTCCCATGAAATCGTTACATTCTACGCTTCTGCTTGCAAACAGTCCCTGCTGACTGTCAAGCCATGCCACTACTGGAATCCCCAAAGAATTGCAACAAGGGCTTGTTCACTGCCCCGGTCGTCGGCCCCCCTCCTTCGGCACCCATTCTTGGACGCACCCCCTTGACGACTACAGAAGCTGTAGAAGACATGTTCCTGCAAAGAAGTATGTTGTACAGCATCAACAGTAATAATAGCAAAATATTCATAGTCATAATATAACTATAGCAATAATATTGTAATAATATTGTAATAATATTGTAAAAATATTGTAACAATATTGCGATAATATTGTAATACTACTGCAGTATTCTTGTACTAATATTGTACTAATATTCTAATGACTTTGTAGTAAATCATAGCCGCCCAGAAGACAAGGCTGGGGCTGGCCCAGCCGTCGACTCCTCTTCTTCGGTCCGGACTCAGCCTTGTGCTTTGGCATCTTAGCCTTGGGTTGCTGTAAAGGAACATAACTTAAGTTACTACAATGGGTATAGAGGAGTATTTAGGGTTTAGGGGTTTAGGGCTTAGGAATTTGAATTAAGCTACCATAATGGGTATTTATAGTAATGAATAGGGTTTCCCCAATATAGAAACTCAATTTAAGTTCTTTAACAGCAACCCAGTAGTTTGGAGGGGGGGGTGGTGGGTATGAGATATGGGTGACGGACAAAATCCTGTTTGACCCTTGGCATATACTCCGCACAACCAGGGGTATTAAGGTACCATAGTCTACATAGGGTCTCATGCAGATTGCCCGTTGACGGTACGGACTAAATCTGCAGATAAAAATTCTTGCAAAGGTAGAGAAGTGAGGCTTTGATGGTTCAGAACTGTGGGTTCAGAATTTGAAGTGGGGATCATTCTTCCGAGAACGAATCGAAATAACGAAAAGATGTAGAGGGATGGCATGGGGATGGGAGAGGGTTTGAGCAGTTGTGTAGAGAGTTGCATCGAGGTACACAGAGGTGTTGCGTGCGTAAAGGGGTGTGTGTGTAGAAGTATGCAAGGCGATTCAAACAAGGAGGATGTTGGAAGGGTTAGGGCTAGCCGTATGTAGGCTACTTGACAGGATTTGGGCGTGGAGTTTTTTCCGGTTTCAGGCAAAGGGTATGCAGGCACGAAACAGGATTTGTTGTTTTTTCAGTTGCGACGGCGTAGGGCTTAGGAATAGTTTTGATGCAAGATGTTGCGCGCGGCTGCTTGTCTGCGCGCTATCGTGAAATAGCAGCGGGCTGGGGTCCAGGATTTGAAAGCTTTGAAAATCCTGCGCCACAAGCCCGCAAGCACATAAGCCTGAACATCTGCAATCCCCAACCCCCTAAGGCTTCACAACACCCCCAGGTGCAACATAATTCAGGTGATCCCTGCGTACTCTAATTGCACCCCAAAGAATGGCCTGAACCTTCAAACCTGAAACGAGAAGCCAAAGGCTCTGGGACGATTTGAAGCCGCTCTTTGGTGGTGCCTTGCCTTGGATTTGGGGTGGGCGTGTGAGGTGTACAGGTGTAGGGTCATTTTTGTGTTTTTGAGCGTTCAGAATTATTGTAGGGCTGTAGAACGTAGGGATTGAAGGTTGATGGGTTTGGGCATCATGTTGAAGGCGTGGGTTTTGTGAGTCCTAGGTTCATTTTTGTGGTGAACAAAAAAGGCCCTCAAGAGGTTCGGGATCTACAGGATCTACGCCCTAAACCTACTAAACCCTAAACCCTAAACCCAAAACTAATTGGGGATCTGGAGTGAAGGGCGTTCAGACTGATTGGGGGGGGATGGGGGTCGGGACTGAGTTTGGGTGGTTTCCGGAGGAGCGCTTGGTGTCACATGAGTAGTATTTGATTTGGGGATACTATGGTACCCATTACAGAGTAAGATTCTGTCCTCGTTTTGGGTATAGTATTTTGTATAAGGAATATAATCTCACTAGGTTCAACCACAAAAAAGCACTACTCATATTTTTTGTTTAAGGGGTCCGGTGAGTTTCGTGTTTGGGGAGATCTCGAAGACCTTGGGTGGACGGGATCTGTCGTGGGGGGCATTGGATTCGAGGGTAGCCTGAACAGCACCAGCCCCCCATACTACTGGTGCTAAAGTTCTGGAGGGGCTTAATACTGGCCTGTACAGATACTTATGTTCTTTCCCCTGGGAATCTGAGGTTCAAAGAAGCACCATTGTGCTTTCTTGGAAGCTTTTGGTTTGCAGCACCGGTCTTCATGTACGTCATCCTCCCTGCCTGATGATTACGCTCGCCATAGCGCTCTCCTAACTTTTTTGCACAGGGCTGTTAGAACTTTTCCTGCCTACCCACAAGACCCCTAAATCCCCAAATCCCGAAACCCTTAAACCTTAAATCCCAAACCCTAAACCCCTAAACCCTAAACCCCTGAACCCTTAAACCCCTAAATCCGAAACCCCTCAACCCAAAAACCCCTAAGCCCCTGAACCCACGAGATTCCATTCCTAGGAACCCTGCACAGGCGTGGGTGGTTGTCGAAATTATGGTCCGTTTTTGGATCACCTACTATTTAGGGTACTAGAAAAGTGACCGCAATTTTGACAGCCGCCCACACGCCAGCAGGCACCCTCATCGTGGGCCGATCGCCTTGGCCGGCCTTGCTTCCCAGAGGGGCTCGGTCTGGGTTGGGTGTGGGTTTGGGGGTTTTAGGGGTTTTAGGGTCTAGTGGTTTTAGGGCATAAGGCTTTCAGGGTTTAGGGCTTTCAGGGTTTGGGGGTTTAGGGTTGAGGGGTTTAGGGTTGAGGTGCTCAGGGTTTAGGGGCTGGGGTCAAGAGCTCGAGCAGGATTTAGGATTCAGGAGTTTAGGTTCAGGGTATTTGGGTTAAGGCTTTCGACTTCCGGGCTGGGGAATTCTGATGCTTAAGAGGGCGAGGGAGGGAGTATGGCTCCAGAGAATATTACCCCAACATATATCCTATAATCCTTATATAATCCCTAGATAAGCCCTATAATTCCTGTAGTTTCCATGTTCTTTTCCATCATCCCGATATATATATATATATCCCCAACATATCCTATCAGGTTTAAGGACCCACACCTTCACTCCAACTGAAGCTGCAGTAAGATTTGGAGCCAGAGGTGACAGGATCTAGGGTTCTTGTGAGCCGCAGGAGGATCAAATAGGGGGTACTATGATAATGTATTATAATATACTATAACATAATGTCTATAATAATGTATTATAGTATACTATAATATAATGTAATATACTATGTAGCCTCTATGTTATCCCTATGTAATGATAAGATCATCGTACGCGCCAGGGTATTTGGTAATTTCTTATATCCAGATTCCACATCTACAGGGTTGGATCGGTAGTTGCAGAGGTCACAGTCATACTGGGGATGTAGGGAGAGAGGTTGAGAAGTTTATGAATGTCGGGCTTGGGGTTCAGGGTTGAATATTGTATCATCTCTATAGACAGCAAGCTGCATGCTTAGCTGCAGAATCCTAACCCCGGGAGCTCTATACAATCACAGAACCCGGACGGCTCCTTATCTCTTGCAAACACATTCTCATACGGGCTCCTTGTGTTTTTTTCTCTAGCCTGATCTTCCTCAAGACTATTATTACCTTGCAGAAAACCATCGTAACACGAGCAAACCCCTCTCCGACACAAGGTAACTGTGGCCATGTGGCTGCCCGACGCTGCCGGCCGGCAGGTGGGCTGTATCTTTCGCTGCCGAGACTTCATCAGCAAGATATTTCGACAGCCTGCTTTAGGATGGTAAAGTAAAGCACAAGAATCCCACAAGAACTCCTGGCAGTGGGGCTGAGGGCTTACCCTTCCACCTACTGGTTGTTAGCAACTGTTGCTTTTCAATCGTTTTTCCATTCCTGCATTCCCAGCTACCACTCAGCAAGTCTATTCCCTATATAACCCTCTTATATACACTATAGTAGTTTCCATTTTGTTTTCCATTATCCCCATATAACCTTATATAATTCCCTTGGAGGTCAGCAGCAAGCAACGGCTCTTTCTTCCTGCGGGCCTTGGACTCAGACAGTTCCCAAGTAGGCCCGCTGTTGATCAACTTGGGTCCGAGACTCCTTTCTTTTGTTTTGGGTTTACAAGGGTTGTATTGGTGTGATTGGGTTTATCTGGGGATGATGGAAAAGAAAATGGAAGCTACTATTTAGGGTTCAGGGTTTAAGGTTTAGGGTTGAGGGGTTTGCATTAATCTTTAAGATTCTGATCGTCAGGAAACATTAGAGGAGTATAAATCCTGTTGTTCCCCACCCTCGCGGTGGGGTTGTTAGATTTTAAAGTCTATGTTGTCCTCGCCCTCTGCCCGGAGCCTGACTGCAGGGCCCAACCGCAGAGCATCTCCGCAGTGAGCGACTACCAAGCATCCCTGCAGTGCCCAACCACCAAGTGTCCCTGCAGTGCCCAACCACAGAGCGTATCCCTGTAGCGCCCAACCACCAAGTGTTCCTGCAGTGCCCAACCGCAGAGTATCCTTGCAGCGTCCAGCCAAAAAAAATTCGCTGCAGTGCCCAACTGCAGAGTATCCCTGCAGTGTCCAACCACCAAGTATCCCTGCAGTGCCCTACCGCAGAACATTCTTGCAGTGACCAACAGCTGCTGGGCGCAGAGGATCCCTGCAGTGCCCAACCCTGCCGTATCCCGCCGTATTTCTGCAGTGCCCATGGCAACGTATCCCGGCAGTGCCCAAACCCGGAGTATTTTTGTAGTGCTCAGTGGCCAAGTCTCCTTGTGGTGCCCAGCCCTTGCAATGCCTAGCCCCACAGATGCTACGCTTTGCTGACTTCGCCAAATACAACGCCTGACTGCTATGCGCGCACCAAGGGGGGGTTTGGCGGGGCGGCCGAAAAATTGCACGCACACTTGCAACAACTTTCAAGGTGTCATTAACGTTCTCGCCCCCAACCCTCCCGGCAACATTACATTTCTTGTGCAATAGCGGCTTTAGGGTGAGGATGCTCGAAGTAAATAATTTTGTGTTCAGCGCCGGTTCCAAACGTCCAAGAGCTCCGCAAGAGGGTCAGATGTAGGCGTAGTGGACCGTGTGTCCCAGTATCAGAGGTACCTTGTTAGGAGTCCCCATAGTCAGGAGTATAGTATTTTGGTGTCTATACGGAATTTCCCGAGAAAGCCTTGTTTTAGCTTAGCTTCATTGCTTTTGCCTCAGCCAAAATTGTGCATCTGCAGAAGGCTAGGCGATCTGCAGTATGTTCCCCATATTGTACTTATACCAGCTTATAGGCAAAGGGTATGTGTGTTGGCCTACAGGCTTTCATTCTCTGTGCCTGGGCTTTTGCATGCTTACCATGATGGGTACACAGCCAGCTTACAGTAGCTGCACATATTCTGTTCTCCTCAGTGCTGGGAACGGGCCCGTGGGCGAAGAGATGTTTGTTGAACACTGTAGCTACGCTCCCCAGCCAGCTGGAGTCGCCATCTGAGGAATTCTGTTTAAAGGTGAAATGATGCATAAACCTCCAGCCCAGCTCTACCAGAACACAACCACCCGAGGCCATGTGCCAACGGTGCTTCAGTCCGAAAATTGACAAGGCATCTGTCAGCCATAGAATGCCTTGAAAGGCACATGCACTTAGTCTGTAATCACTCAGATCCCAGCGTGGCCAAACAGGAGCAAACCCGCAACAGCTGAGAAGAACAAGCTCAACTCCCTAACCTCCTTCGCCCTCCTCTTGACAAACTCCTTCCCAACCTTCTCCCAAACGTCTTCAAACAATACCCGTCCACCACCCACGCCATGCCGTTCGCTCTTTGTGCCGTGATGCCTCCTGGGGACCTCGCCTCCGGTGGTGCTGGTGGTGCCAACGCGCCTCGTGAAGTTATTGGGCCCCTGCTGGAGGTTCGGAGGGCTCTGATTGAGGTGTTGGGGTCTTGAGGCTGCGGGTTTTTGGCCCAGTCACCCTTCTCCACCTTAGGGTTAAGCGCTTAGCTTGGCGTTTACTGAAAGCACTTTCTATTTGCGTATTATATTCTAAGAATCAGCTGGAAGTTTATTTCTACCAGGGTTCCACGGTGCAGGTGGAGAAAGGGTTAAGGGCTTAGTGTTTACGGTTCAGGGCTTAGGGTTTGGGGTCGTGTAACGGAAAACCGGGTCAAGACTAGGTAGTATCCTATAGTCTCATTGCTTCATTATTTTGGATGGCACTACTGCTTCGTAATATACCTACCTAACCCTCTTAACCCCAAACACTAAACCCTGAATCCCAAACCCTAACAATCCCTACTTCCTGAACCCTGAACCCTAAAGAATCCAAAATGCTAAGCCCTAAATCCTACACCCTCAACCCTACAACGCAAACGCTAGCATATGTACCTAGTGTCAGCCATGGAGGCACTGGTATCCGAGGGCGTCTTCACGCAGGTTTACCATGGCTCCAGTCCCGAGGTCTGCCCCTCTCAGTAGGGGCACAACTTGAGCAGTATTTTATTTGGGGATACTACGGTACCCATTATAGAGTAAGATTCTGTCCTCGTTTTGGGGTATAGTATTTTGTATAAGGAATATTATCTTACTAGGTTCAACCACCCAAAAAAACGCTCCTCAGACTTGGGGCCCTAAAGTAATATTGGGATGAGGTTATATAGGGATAAAACGAAAAGAAAATGGAAATTACTATATTATATAGCGGTTATATAGGGGATTGTATGGGGTTTAGGTTTCAGGGTTGGGCTTTAGGGTTCAGGGTTTGGGGTTTAGAGTCTGAAGCCCTAAAAGTGGCGGTTATATAGGGGATCAGATAGGGAACTATTATAGGGGTTATTAAGGGGGATTCTGGGAGTTTAGACTTTGGCTCATTTGGAGGGTTATATGGGACATATTCGGATAGATTGGGCTATTCAGAGGAGTCTGCAGGAATTTTAGGGGAAATGTAGAGGAGTATGCAGGGTTTTTGGCGGAAATGTAGAACTTTGGGTTTCCAAAAACGTGGTGTTCCCTTTTGGGGGTGCCATTAGCAGGGACTACCATACTCGGGCAGTTTTTGACCCGCCTGGGCGCGCAGGAGGAGTGGCCAAAGTGCCACCTCCACGAGATGAAACAGCAAGATAGCTGCTGTTACTCAGAAGCATTCTTATGAACATCATTATGGCTGTTATATATCTGTTGCGAGTATTAACATCATGTTACTTTTCAGTTGCACTTTCGCTTATTTCCAGCACCATGCGCAAGGGCCTGGCTGACATCTTGTAGTCCAGCCATTGCTCTCATCGACTTCCTGTCGGTATTCGCCGTTTTTCATCATTCAACGCTCATTGATTTTCCAGTTATCCTTTTTAAGTTGATCCCCCCCAGTGGGTCGTGTTACTATAGTAGAGTCTTGATAGATACCGGCCTTAAACCTTAAACCCTTGTCCCTTACAAGCACTTGCCCTCTCACGCTCAATAAGTCTTTCTAAGCCTAGCTTCCACTCAATTTTCCATGTTTTTGCCAATAAGCTTCTCCGCTAGACCCTATACATTCCTATGCCCCTGCATACCCCTGTAAAGGCGCGCGCTTACACCCTAAACCCAGCACGGCACAATCCTTATCTTACTTCCGGCTGGCTAGGAATCAAGGAGTGGATCCTTATAGTAGTCGCTATATAGCCCACTATAGTAGTTTGCATGTTCTTTTAGATTCCTTCACTCCCAGCTAACCAGTTATCCCGAGCTAGGACTTTAGCGGTCTGGCCGCGGACGAGGATCTGGTGGTGCTTGCTGGCAGTCCTGGCTGCGTACAGGCAGGGCTTAGGGAAGTTTGTGTAGGGTTTGGGCATTAGGGCTATGGTTCAAGATTGTTGGGCTAGGGATCAGGGATCAAGGTTGCAGGCTTGAGGCTTCAAGTTTAGGGATTTAGGGCTTGTGTGGTTTCAGGGCTTATGGCTTCGGGTTCGAGTGACTATCCGGGGTATAATGCCAACCTTGAGTAGCTACCAGACCGCTCTCAATCTACCCAGACAAACAAGAAGATGATGGAGGCTTCGAATGCCAGTCCAGCTGAGTTCTGCTTGGGCCCCGATCCTACCTAAGACGGATTTCTGATTTCAGTAGGTTGCAACGTTAGGATGCTTTGCTGAGCAT
This sequence comes from Symbiodinium pilosum, assembly GCA_905231905.1. Taxonomy (NCBI): domain Eukaryota; class Dinophyceae; order Suessiales; family Symbiodiniaceae; genus Symbiodinium; species Symbiodinium pilosum. The sequence continues at coordinate 13,321 of CAJNIZ010002271.1, read as the reverse complement.
CATGTCTTTTTTTTTGCTCGTCTGGAGGAGAATGGTTTTTTCCAGGTTCCATAAGTACTAAACCCAAGGGCGTGGCTTTATGGGTGCGGGGCTTAATCCCTTGGGTTTGGGTTTTGGGCTATAAGAATTACACTTCGAGCAATGGCCTGCCCCAAGTGGTCAGAGTGGGAAGGGGCTTTGAAGGGAGCCGTTGCGGAAGTTGAGCGCCAGCTGCCACAAAGCACTGATTACACCTAAACCAAACATCGTCGGGAAGCACCTTGAAGGCAGCCAGCGCTGAGCATCATTTTTTTCCCGTAAGAATCAGCTTCCTCAACTCTGCCATGCGCATGGGTTGAGCCGCCCTGGGAGTTGAGGGTCCCAGCCTCCCCGTTCGCATTGTCCCCTCCGGTGTTTGAGGTCTTGGAGCACTTGGTTGGGCCGCCGATTGAGGATGAGGCCTGCTTCGAACCAGGAGTGGATAAACTGCAGAGGGTGGTGAGAATTGCTACGTTCAGTACGCAGATTGACCACGAGCAGTGAGCTTTTCAAGTTTCCCTTGACCCATGACGTTTAAGTTGAACTCAGGCCGTAAACCTCAGCCCAAACCAGCACAACCTCAACCCTAATCTGCGGATTTGTGGTGTAGCCTTCCGCATGTCATGTGGAGTTCTTTGTTTTCGCTTTTGCTTTGGCTCCCACATTGCGGGTAGAGTATCTTTTCCAACAATCTCGGGTTTCGGGTGGGCCTTCACGGGTTAAGGTTTACTGTAGTCTCCTTTTGAAAAGTTTTAGTTTTCATTATAGTATAACCCGACGAATTATTGAACACGTTGGTTTTATTATAGGTCTAAGGAGACTACAGTTTAGGGTTGTTTCGATATTTCGCCCCATGCGGAGAAGTTGATCGTTCTGACCCTGGCTTTTTTTTGGCGAAGACTTCCAACAAGCAAAGCTGCCTAATGTAGACCCCTAAGTAATAAAGCCCCTCCTTTACGGGCTTTAGTGTTAGGATCCCTATTACAATCCCTATTGAGTGGAGGGGGTTTATTAACCAGAGGTCTACATTAGTAGCCAATGATTTCATAGCCAGTACTAGCGCCATGGCTGCCTTTAACGCGACACAGCAGCAATGAAACTTCATAGTTGCTTCCAAGAAATGCTGACGAGATATTCGTTTTGAAATTGTCCATGAGCATCAGCATTTGCTTGTATGAATACTAGCATGGGACGTGCTCCATTAACTAGACGCTAGATGCCTGCAACGCGTCTAACTAAGACACGCATGAAAATTTGAAGATCTTCTGTTCAACAACCTAATGTTTGTGAAAGTAGCATATTCCAACTGAACCCTAAGCCTTAAGCCTTAAACCTTCAACTGTGATCCCTAAGCCCTAAGCCCGCAGCCATACCCTCCCACTTCTCAGACCGTGTCCTTCAGCATCTTTGGGTTCGCCCAAAGCCTGCAGTTGGAGCTCTTAAATCTCAAGCCCTGACCGAAGCATCCCCCCTCTAACGCCCACTTATATATACAGGGATGAGTTGGGGTTAAGTCGCCGCAATGATGGAGAGTCAAAAGGGAACTAGGAATACTGGGGGAGTGGAAACCCGGTAGATACTTAGCTCCGAGCTTCGCAGGTCTCCTCGGGGACTTCGGGGCCTCCGAGTCGAGTGAAGTTGGTCCATTCCCTCTTCACGGGCGTGGATGGGATCAACCCGCAGCACTTCTCCAGCAGGTTAGAGTGAACTCTGCAGTTGTGGCCAGTGTGACGATTAGTTTCCAGAACAGGCTGCTGAACAGGGCCCCGCCAAAGTTGAGTATTCCTTCCTCCTCAATCTTTATGAGGGTGTGTCTCCGACACTAGCGCAAGACGATCGCTCTCATATTGTGTTCAGGAAGCTCCAGATTCAAAGCCGCGGCCATGCGTAAATTTGGATTGCAGGTTTGCGTGGGGATTAGACAGGATCTTGCATAGGAGCCAAGTGACTGCTGAACATTGAGTGACGTGAGTGCTGACGTCATTAACGTACAGTCGTCACTTGGTTCCAATGCTCAATGTGGCCTGAAATCCAGTTTCTGCAGCAGCTGACGATAGAGCTTTGATGAAATCATACTCCCCAGAAAATTGAGATTACGTATTTAGAATAAGATTTGAAGGTATTCTTGGGATACAGTTTGATGCAGCTGTACGAAGCTCATGAGGTAATGCAGGCATGCATACAGAGGCTCCTGTAGAAAATTGTTGGCGGAGAAAGCCTGCAGTCCCCAAGCCCTTACCCCAAATCATTAAACCTAACCGTAAACTACCGAAGCAACCCTACCCCCAAGACCTAAACCGTAGCCCCAAGCCACATAAAACCCCGGAATTCTTCAAGACATGCAAGGATGATAACCCCCACTTTCAGAGGGCCTCGGGGCATGCAAGCTTGGCAACCCTAAACCTTAAACCTCCGCCCTAAACTCTAAGCCCTGGGTTCTTAACCCCAAAACCTCAAGCCCCCACGTCTTAAACCCCAAACCTTACACCCTACCATTAAGCTCTATAAACCCACAAGCCTGACCCTAAGCCTTAAATTTGCGCTTCTAAGCCCTAAGCCGTGAAATTTGAACATCAAATCCTAAAAACCTTAAGCCCTTAATCTGAAGCCCTAAACCCTTAACCCCTTGAAGCCTTAACCCCTTAAAGCCTTAAACCCACATAGTACCATCCCAGTCGGCTTCATGGGATCCTGACGAAGCGCCTTGCCTGAGCTCGGAATTCTTTGGGAGTTAGGATTCAGGGTTTAAGGTTTTAGGCTTGGGGGTTTAGGGGTTTTAGGATGTAGGGTTCGGGGGTTTAGGGTTTTAGGATTTAGGGTTTTAGGGTTTGGGGATTTGGGGTTTAAGGATTTAGGGGGTTATGTTTTTAGGTTTTAGGGCTTTAGGGTTTAGGGTTGCGCACTCCACTGTGGACTTAACACCAATCAATTCGCAAGCCGGCTTCCTTCTGCTACTCAGCAATTTCACCTTGTCTCAATGAAGTCTCAGCTGCTGACTGACGGGATGGAAGATCTTAGGCAGAGTCCCCAATAGCGCAGGTCAAGCTTTCTAATCCCTTAGTTTCCTTCACACATCGGAGTTCTCAACAGCAGCCCAAGCATTTAATCGCAAGCCTAAGGTTCCAATTCCCCAGAGCCAACAATCATGAGGAGGGGCATTCCCTTGTCCAACACGCGCTCGGTGTTTGCAGAGATGCTTGCCCAGCAGCCCGTCTTGACTTAGCCTTACACTGCCTCAGAGGGATGCCTCAAATCACGTAAAATCCTTGCATAATTCATGGCCCCTCAATTTCTGACAGGAAATATTCCTCAGGGGTGTTTAGGCTGGGTGGGTGTGTCTGGGGTGCAAAGTATTCAGTGCAGAGTTTCAAGGTTTTCCTGCTTAAGCTCGGAGTTAGTTTCAGGAAGATATTGGCTTTCCAGCTTTCCGGGCTTTGGGCGCGGCGCAGGGTTGATGGCTCAGCGGAGGAATGTTTGTTATTACGTAATGGTCGTTTTGACATGCTTGTGCTTTTTGAGCGGGGTCACGCCTCAACATCTAACGATCTAACGATTCCGGCCTTGAGTGTACAGATTACATACATAATGCAATATGCACTGCACTGAGCATGAGGCAGGTCTAGTCTTATTTTGCACAGTGTATGCTCGCAAACCGGTTGCTAGAATCCCTGTAGTTTCCATTTTTCCATTATCCCTATAATTATCCCTATGTAACCTTAAATAATTCCCTATATATCCTCAAAAGTAGCAAAAGCCCAAGCTCGCTTCTTCTTAGGCATGTCCTTCTCAGCATCCTCTATTTCAACCGCCAGGCGCCAGTTCCACTAAGCAGCAGCACGTGAGCGCACCCTGCAAGAAGATCTGTGGTTCCTGAGCCATGAACAGGATTATCTCCGTATCATCTGTGGTATAAACTCTCAGTATCATATGGTAGTTTCCCAAAATAGGAGGACCCCAATATAGACCCCAAAATACTATAGTCCTTATTATGGGGACCCCCAAAAAGGTAACCCTAATTTTGGGAACTACCCATATATTCCGAAACCCTATTCTAGTGCTTAGGCTCTCAATCCCAACCCCTGAAATTTTCGTGCCCTTATGACAGCCCAATGTCGACCCCCTGCATAACGCCTACCCTAAATCCTACACCCTAAATAGCAGTTTCCATTCCTTTTCTCGGTTATCCCAACATAACCCCAATATACCCCCAATATTATCCCAATGGGTACCTATATGAACGTTTAGGGAAACCACCCATATAACACCAGTTTCCATTTCGTTCTCTATTTTCTTTTCCATTTGATTCTCCAATATAGGGGTAATATCCTTACAATATTTACTCAATAGGTACCTATATCCCCAAAGTGTCATTCCAAAGGCCCCTACACTCCCATATAGGGATTACATAGAGGTTATATAGGGGTTATATTGGGGGTTATAGTGCAATAATGGAAAACAAAATTGAAACATATTGGGGGTATAGGCTTAGCCACTGAACCCTACCCAGCCTCGCGGAAGATGCCCGCGCGAGGTTCCAAAGCTCCTCGCCAATCGCCGGGAGAAAAGGCGGGGGTTTCTCAACATCCAAACAGGGTTATACACTCCCCCAAACTAACATGGAAACCCATATAGCCCCATTTTAGAGGGACTGTAGTCTTTATAGGGCCCCTTTTGGGTTTCCATGTCAGTTTCCAGGAGTGTATTAGGGTTATATTGGGATAATGGAAAAGAGAATGGAAAGCGTATATTAATATAGGGTATATATGTGTAGCATGATATATAGAAAAAGTTGATAAAGTTTCTGAAGGAGAAGCATTCCTAGTGATTCCGGCATCTGTCTACATGGGAGTTTCTGAAAATCATCCTGTGCGGTGCATTCATCTCCTTACACCCCAGCAGTGCATTTTTAAGAGGCAGGGTCCCTTGTAAAAATCCAAATGCGCTAACAATCCGTGTAAGGCACCCTCCAAACAGGATCCCTGACTGTTGGAAAATCCATGTTCCTTGAGATATAGCCCCCCTTAAGTAGATAGAATATGGCTTTGGGTATATTATAATAAGATCCCCATATACCCGAAATTCTATCTACTTAAGGGGGACTGTAGCCCTATGTTGACAAAACCCGAGTTGCCGTAAACCACTTTACAATCCCAGTTCTGTCTCATGTTCCATATTCTTTTCCAGTAGATCCTCCATTTGTAGGCGTAATACCCCTAAACCCTACACCCTAAAGCCCTAAATGGTAGCTTCCACGCTATCTCCATTTCCTAAGGTAACCCCCCTCATTGTGCGAAAGCCAGGTGGGAGCGCTTTGCATCGCCAACAACGCTGACCATGACGATGCTGAGATCTCTTTCAGAAGGGAGATGGAAAATGACATGGAAGCTACCATTTAGGGCTTAGGGTGTAGGGTTTCGGGATATTACCCCTACTAGCGGGGAATCAAATGGAAAAGACCATGAAACATGAAATGGAAGCTGGGATGAATAAAGCGGTTACGTACTATAATATATTATTGTATATTATAATGTATTATAGTATACTCCAATAGTACCTCAATATTACCCCAATGTTATCCCACAAATTCTTGAAATAGGAGTTTGGGAGAGCTTTGGCTTGAGAGTGTTGAGGGTGTTGATGCTTTGGCTTTGGTGTCTGGGCATTCTGGATGTAAGGATTTGGGTGTCGGGCGTCGAGGATTTGTAGTCTTCGGTTTTAACTAGTAGAAAGCAGTCTGGGGTCAGGATGTAGGGACGGCGACATAGTTCAGGATTTAAGGTTTAGGGTTGACGGTCCGGGAGGGGCTAGGGTTTGGGGAGTAGAGTTCAGGGTTCATGTTTTGCGCGGCATGCTTCCGGGCTTCGAGTTGAGATTCCAATTTAGGGTTTAGGCTGGCAGCAGGGTTGCTGATAGTCAGACAGGAGATTTAGTCAGGGCTGAAGCCAGACACGTGATGAACTACGAATATCAGCCCCGTGTGATAATCCTCAGATCAATTGTGTTCAGCATAGAACTCCCCAAAGCTTAACATTGACACGACATGGGCATTTCCAAAGCGGGCCCCCCCAATGTATCCAAATACAATAGACCTTATCAGAGGAAGCTCTCCCCCAAAAAGATTTGGTCCTTTACTTGGGGTCCCTACCTCCAATCACTCAAACTTTTCATGGGTTCTACCTACTACTTAGAGGGTAAATGCTATTAAGCTGTAGGTAATTGAAATCACAGGTAGTATGTTGCGGTTTATAGTCCCCCCTTAGGTAGATAGAATATGGCTTTGGGTATATTATATAAAGATCTCCATATACCCCATATTCATTCTACTTAAGGGGCCCTAAACCCTAAACCCTCTTTT